>OZ025657.1:546147-831851 GCA_964019335.1 Diplonema japonicum
AGGAATTTCCTTTATTTATTTATAAAAAAGATTTTTTGTACACCCTACCCCAGTATTGTATGTATTGCTCTTTATTTCCCCCCTTCCTCCCTTTCTACACATGAAACGGGGGGGGGGGGGGGGGGGGGGGCAATGGAGAGAGTTTCTTTGTTCCTCCCCCTTTTTTTCGGGATGAACGAACAGGGTGGGTGAGGGAGATCATTCCCCCCCCCCCCCCCCCCCAAATATCTACGCACGAGGCCCAAAATTTCGAGCGATGGTGCAACCCATCGTGCAACGAGCCATTCCTTAACTTCTTGCAGTTGTATAAACCCTTATGGGCTCGTCCTATAAAACTTCGAGATTTTCATCGGTATATAAAAAAAAAAAAAAAAAAGAAAAAAAAAAGGGAGGGAAACCCATGCATGCCAAATCGAAAAAAACGAGCTGCAAGATGAAATGAAATCTACGAAGTTTTTCCAATTTCACACTTTTTTTAAGAATAAAAAAAAAAAAAAAAAAAACCCTACCCAGAGAGATTTCAAATAAAACACATCATGGTCAGCTTTTTCTATATTTGCCCCTGCGCCATACGCACCATAAAAAAGAATATCCTAGGCAAACCAATGGGTGGAATGCTCCACCGAGATCTTCGAAGGATGCCAGGCAGGGACAAATATATACTACCTGGCCATAAAAAAGGAAAGGTCCTTTAACAAGATGAGAGAGAAGAAGAAGAAGAAAAAGAAAAGGGGGAAAACAACCAACGGGTTTCCTTCCCTTTGTTTATTGACTTGTATGATTTGCCTCATTACCTCTTATCACCTTTTCAAATAAAAGGAATAGGCAAGTTATTCTTTTTTTTTTTTTTTTTTTTTTTTTTTTTTTTGCTTGTGTGCAACGATTACACAAAAAAAAAAATTACTGAATAAAGAGATTATTTGTATTTGTAACACCCCCCTTACCGCATCCCCTGAAAGCAACCTGTTTGGAAACACTAGAGGTGAAACTGAGAAGGATACTCTTTTTTTTTTTTTCCTCGTTACGTCACAAAGTTTATCTCATTCTTTTTTTTTATGAACAAATCGGCTCGGGAAAATAAAGTACAGAAGGGGGGGGGGGGGAGAAAACAATACTGAAAGAAGAAGAAAATCCCCGCCCCCCCCCCCCCCCCCGCGCCTCTAAAAGAGGTCACGTACTTATTTTTTCATTTACTGTAAAAGTGAAAAAAAAAAAGAAAGCTTCCGCGATTTGCCAATGTCCGCGGTATTGGTGTTCGGGAGTTGTCAGACCGACGTTTTTCAACGATCCCCCCCCCCCCCCCCCCCAGCTGGATGGCCTTAAGAGATATAATGATATATGAGGTGTAAAAAAAGAGGGGGGGGCAGCTTTCCCGCCATGAGCTGGAAGAGTGCTGGATAAAGACACTGCTTTTATATTGTAATAAAACGAACTTTGTTTAGACGGGTGCTCCGACAAAGTGGAAGTGGGCCCGAACACCTTTATTCATAAAAAAAAAAAATTAAGTAAGAAAAAAAAATAAAATCCCCACCTTTCTTTTTTTTTTTATAAATGGTGGAGCCTCCCCCCCCCCCCCCCCCCCTGATTTCTCACACCCCACCCTTTTGGGAAAAAAAAGAAGAAAAAAAAAGAAAAGGGGGATAAATAGCTCTGCGATCGTTTTGCGCTTTTTTTTTTGCTGCATTGAAGAATGGGGGGGGGTCAAAATAAAAAAAAGACTCTTGCACATTGATTCTCGCACTGAATCCGTGTACTGAACGCCTTTCAGAAAGGCAACGTGATTTTTTTTTCTTCTTTTTTTTTTTTGTCAACAACAATACAATAGAATGAAAAGATTTTTTTTTTTTTTTTTGCTCCTTACCCAGAGTCTGGACGTGCAGCAAAAGTGAGCTCTTTGCCATTGTGACAACAAAACAAAAAAGGATACAACATATAAACATATAAATGAGCTTGTCCGGGAAAAAAATGTCAACACTTTTTTGGTAGTTCGAATTTTTTTTGTTTTAATTATTTGAGCAAAAAGAAGGGCATCATGCAACCATAGGAAGATGACATACATGGCGTACCTGTAGCCGTTCTTTCAATTGCGATGCTTGTTTGCCATGAGGGTGGCAGGCTTTGCAACCGGCTGCTCCTGGGAAGCGAAAAACAGAGGTCAAAAAAAAAAAAAAAAACGGCGAAAATGTTTAAAATGCAATTTTACTAGGGTGTATAAAAGTGGTGCACATACACTTGTGACCCCTGGGTACAACCCAGGGTCAGGTTACTCATTACAAATTAAAAATTGAGAAGTTTGCTTTTTAAGGACCCTTAAGAGATTTTAGCCTAAAATGGCAGTATTTTCCCCACCATTTTAACAGTGGATAAGAGCCCAAACCACCCAAAATGACCCCTTAAGTTTCACAGATTTTCCATCTGCGTCCATTTCTCTCGCTTTTCATTGAAGAAGACAAAAAGAAATATGGAGCTTGGGTCATTTACAATTTCCGAATGCCAAAAACTAAAAAAATCATTCTAAAGAGCATGTTTTTGCACACGGATTTTAGAAATGAAACAAATGGCACGAATGGCGCGCGTTGTGACCTATGTGGTGCACACACTTAGACCGCAATTCTGAACACAAAGTGGTGTCGGACTACTTTTTGTAACCTTTTTAGAAAATTTCCGAGGGTTTTCCGTTGCAAAGAGGGTCATTTGTTGACATATTTTTTTTCGGACAAGCTCATATTTTTTTTTTTTTTTTTGCTTCTCCCTTCCTGCAGGGCCCAGACAATAAGTACAAGGCGCCTGTCTTGATGAGAGCAACAAAGTGAGCTAAGTCTCGAAAACAGTCAACCATATGGACCATTCGATGACAGAAAAAGGTGCAAACTCTAATAGAAAGGGATGATGAGACTACTCTTGCTAAACTGATAACTTTCTCAGTACAGTGCAGCATATCTGGTTTTTTTATTTTCTTTTGTTTTATTTATTCTTTTTTTTTCCCCCAAATGCTGAGGAAAGAAAGTGTGTGTGGTTCATAATACCTTTTGCGATAAAAAAAAAAGTGCTGCCAAGGGGAAATTACACCAACTCATAACCTAGAAATATTCCTCGCGGTAATTTCCCCCCACTCTCCCTCCGTGACACTACTGGCCCCCCAGTCTGCGACTACAAAAGCTGGATGGAATTTCGAAAAAGCTACTTTTTTACCAGTAGTCCCCCCTAGCAGCACATCAAATGAAGGACGCAGGAAAGAAAGAACGAGAAGAAAGCGAACCACCATGCACAGAGAGTACTACTCTGTTACAGCCTGGGGGGAAGAAGGGAAAACAAATTCACTATGATGAGGGAGAAGTGTCAGCAACAACCTATCAAAAAGAAAAACAAACAAACAAAAAAGGGGGCGCGCAATGCCGGTGCCCTCCTTTCTTCGCCTAAAGTTCCTAACGTTTGAACACACGAGAATCTGGGTTTCTTTACCCATCGGGGATAAAAAGAAAAAGAAGAAGAAAAACTGCATTGAAAGGGGAGAAGGGGGAAAACACGACAAAAAATACGAAGGGGGCATTGGGGGGGGTGTAGAGGACTAGAGAAAAAGTAGCAAACCGTAACTAAACTTGTTTTGTCAAAGTGAGCAGTGAAGACTTCAAGCTCCCATAAACCCTTTTTTAGAAAGGGGGAAAAATTCCCCGGCCGGGAATTGAACCCGGGTCATCCGCGTGACAGGCGGATATACTGACCTCTATACTACCGAGGATCTGAAAATTTCAGGGGGTGCTGGTCGAGCTATTCAATTTTGATTTTTTCTCACGGTTTTTCATTTTGCTGAGGTACATTGAGGGGATGGGGGTGCTGATCTTCAATTGGGACAGCACTGATCAAGGTACCACGACGGGACTTTCGGCTGCGGAAGTTCTGTCGGAAGTCTGAGGAAGTTTGGGATCTGGTCCTGTCTCTCCGAATGACGTGTCGGTTGTGCCGCCGGAGGGCGGACTGGGTGAGGAGAACTGAGTGCTCGGAAGTAGTTGAGGAAGAGGAAGAAGAGAAAGAGTCAGGGGTTTCCGGTCTTGCCCCATCACTGCCACCCTCCTTCATCGTTTCTTCTTGTCCCGCCACTTCAGTATTATGTATCCACTTTTCTACCTTCCGTTGTTTCTTTCTGGTGATACACACCGTCCCAGGTCCCGGGTGTTTTTCTTCAAACACAACCCCACCACACCCCAGAGAGATTTTCGCCCTCCATTTCCTCACAAACTTCTTCATTTCAGCTGAAGCAACCCCTGGCTCCGTCGTCCTCACTCCCCCATCATCATCCCCTATACTGTTTCCTAGTGCGTGATAAAACACCCACATCTTGTCATCTGCTTCAGCACATTCCGTCTTTGCTGAATTTTGCTCCTTTTCATCTTGCTTGTACACTTGCTGCTTCGTGTGGCACGAGCCACCACATCCCATAAAGCTTAACACCCTGTTAGAAAGTGATGTTGTTGTTATTTTCGTTCCCAGGAGTAAGAGGAGAGACACAGTAAAGGTCCATCCAAAAAAGTGAATGCTTTCCGGAAAAGGATAGAACCCCGGAACTGAACTGTGACAACAACAAACATAGTAATAATAACAACCTCAATAAGCTATACAAACCAGCGCAGCATGTAAATGCAGCGCACCACTATGTCAAGGCTGCGCATTTTCCTGAGATAGGTGCAGTCGCTTGGTGTGTAGTCGCCTTGGTCAGGAGGTGTAGGGGCAAGTCAACTAGCGGTATTCTCTGTGTTTTTATTCCTCTCGCTTCGCAAAAAAAAAAAAAAAAAAAAAAAAAAAAAAAAACTACCATCTTAGAAGACGCCACCAACATGAAACTTACCATGAACACCGCTAGGAAAGTGGCGAGGACAAGGACAGTTGTGAGGAGCTTCTCACTGGAGTCAGAAAGAACTGGGACAGGTGGCGAAGGGGTAGGCGGTGCGGGTGAGTAGCTGAATTGTGATGTGCATTGCGGTGGTGAGAAGCCGCCGGAGGGACATTTTGAGGTGTTCGCACAATTTGGGTTACGGTGGTTGCATGTTGTGAGTTCGGCAAAACGGCCTCTCCGTAATGGGCGGTACACCTTATGCACACGCACTTCCCTGCCGTTCGTGGTTCGTTTGGGCCGCTGATGCACTGTGTTCGGGGTCAGGGACGTGACCAGCCCTAGTTGTGCTTGTGTAACACTAAGCACTTTGGACGAGATAACCCAGGTGACCGTCTCTGTACACGGCGGGTAAGGGAGAGACCCTTTGTACACATATACATCACCACCTGGGTATGTGTCTGGGGCCACAGCAGGCATTGTCATCTTCTCTTTGTTTTGATCCCTCGCAGCAGTAAGATGTGGCCTGAGGTTCTCAATAAACGGATCCATCGCTGTCCCGTTCTGGAAGAAATCCGACACCACCACGATGTCCTCTTTACAAGAGAAGTGGTACTCCGGTCGCCTCTTGGTGCCGTCCTCTTCGTATGCCTTATCTTTTGGGATGAACCACATCTGCCGCTCAACGTTAAAGCGCTGCCCTTCCATCGTGTGTTCTGAAGGCGTTTTGAAGATAATCTTCTGCAGCAGCATATCTTCTCTGAACAAAGACCCCACAGCCACCATTCCCAGCTCCATCAGCTCTATCTCCAGTCCTGTTGCTTTGATGGCGAGCTCTGCTTTCTTTGGAGCCTTCGTGCCTATCCAGAAATGCAGAAACTCGTTCCCCACTCTTTCCATGTCACGTGTTCGAAGGTCGATTGGGCTCTGCATGTCTCCTGTCCCACATATCTCGTACCTTTTGTGCAGAGTGTGCCACTGGCTGGTTTCCTCATACCCCCAACCAGGAAGGACTTCACGCACGTCACACCCCAAGCTTGCTGTGAGAAGGAACACAAGCATCGCACATGGGCCCTGTGGTGATTGGCTTCAACGGAATAGACGATTTTTCTTTTTCCAGCCAAAAGTAAAAATCAGAAAAGAAAAGAAAAAAATAAAATAAAAAGAAAAATAAAAAGAAAACAAGAAAAAAAACTCCCCGGAGGGTGATGGGTGCTAAAAGGAAGAGAACATTCAGGCCTATTCCTTGTTGTTCTTCTGCCCACCACGGTGGCGACCGGTCCTCCTGGCGGCGATCAAACCGGACTTCTGCCCGGGGGGGCAGGCACGCTGCACGGTGGTGGGGTGACCCACGTGCTGATGGTTACCACCACCGTGGGGGTGCTCCACAGGGTTACGGGCAACACCTCGGATCGTGGGCCAGCACTTGCGCTTGGCCTTGGCGGCGTAGTGGGCGGCACCGGCCTTGAGGAGGGGCTTCTCGGTACGGCCACCACCAGCGATGATGCCGATCATGGCACGGCAGTTCCAGGAGATGGACTTCTTCTCACCGGAGGGAAGCTTGATCCTGGTCCTCTCCTGCTCCGGGAGGTGCGAGATCACGATGCAGTACTCACCAGAGGCACGGGCCTGTTGTGTATGTAATGAAAACTTAAGAAAACCAAAATCGTACCAGGGAGCCACGGTCACCGGTCTTAAGCTCAACGTTGCAAACAATGGAACCTTCAGGCACCATCTTGAGGGGAAGGCAGTTTCCGATGGCAAGCTCAGCACGCTTACCGCAGTACAGGAACTGACCAGTCTGCATGCCCTCGACGGCGATCATACGGGCCTGCATCCTCTTGTACTTGTACGGGTGACGGAACTGCACAAGGGCGATGGGGGCACCACGCCCGGAGTCGTGGACAATCTGCCTGACGGTTCCCTGTGATGTTGGGTTGCAGTCTTGAAAAAAAAAAAAGAAACACACCTTCACGAACCCCCTCCTCTCACCGAAATCCAGAGGGCGGAGCTTGGCGGCACCCTGCGAAAAAAGAAGGTTTTGTTGTTTGTTATGTCCATACTTTACGCTTGTGAGTGTGCGCAGTGAAGATGCTACCGGCACCCTTACGCTGAGCCAAGATACACTTACCCATCTTTGGTTTTTTTTCTTTTTTTTTTTCCTCCTAACTATCAATTTGATCGTACAAAAATAGTAACGAAGTTTTTTGGGGGAGAAAAAAAAAAACTAGATACAAAGAGAATAGGAAAGGGGAATACATCTAAAAATCAAGGCAGCGCCAGACACATGACGTTGGCTGTCGTGTCCGCAAGGAGGAGAAGAGCACGGTCTTTGGAGCTGACCGGACGCCATATAATCTTTGTAGGTGTGAAGGGAGTGCTCGCGTAGGAGCAGGTGGATGGCTGCCAGAAGTATATCGACGGAGACGACGAGGCAACCGCGAGATGCGTGACATCAGGCAAGTTTGTACTTTTACCCTTTTGGAAGGCAATGGACCTCACAGACCCTATCTGTCGCAGAACACACTCGGCAGTGAAGTCCACCACCCGCACCACCCAAATGTAGTCTTTACAGGATTTACACACATACGCCACATAATCACCACACACCGTTAGGTGAGTCACGCCCCCTATTTCATCCCTCTTTAAAATTTCATCATACGGCCCAACATACGGAGCACCCCCGCCTTGCTCTCTGAGGACACCCCGTGCCTTTGCTTGTAAACTGATGACATCAACAAGCCCGTATGTTGCTGTTTCGTACACCATCAACATTTCTCTGCTTGTCCCGATGAGGAGGAAGCCCGCGTCGGGTGTCAGCTCCCACACGAGGGAGCTGCCATTGAGCGGGTTCTGCGGGACGCTTGCAAGGAGACGGCTACCATCGTAGACCTCGAAAAGAAGTTCTTTAAACAATCCATCGAAGACAACAAGATGCGCGGCGGGTGTGTACAGGAGAGCTGCTGCGTCGGAGGTGTTAGGGGTGAAGGTGTGCAGCACTGTTCGAAGAGTACTGTCAGTGGTATAGATGCAATCGGCCGCTGCGTTCCGGGTTAGAAGCGAGGTGCGTGACATATCCCTCGCATGGCAGTGTAGAGGGGTTACACTCTTAGGATGCGAGATATAGTTTGAAGCAGAACCATCACCACTCCATACTGTGCACCTTGTTAAAGCTCTGTTAATGGTGGCAAAAGCTGCTCCATCTGCGCTCCAGAAGGCTGCTTTCAAACCGCCGACACCTTCGTCCACACGCATCACCTCTTGCATGTCCTTCGTGCTGAGGACCTGCACTACGTCGCGCAGGCCAACAATGCACAGCAGATACTCCTCTTTCGGGCACCATGCGACATCGTCTACTGCGTCATCGCACTTTCCTTTTCGCACTTCCAATGTGTTCGAGCTCCTTATCAGCACCTCATCCATATGCACGCGGTGAAACCATTCCCCGCTGGGCGAAAATCCGCACACTGAGGCCCCTACAGAGTCTCCTATTTCCATGTTCCTCTGGAATTGGGCTTTGAGTGCTGAAAGAAGGGAGGGAAAAAAAAAAAAAAGAAAAAAAAAACCGAGAGGAAAAAAAAAAAAAAAAAAAGAAAGGGAGGGGAACAAAATGAATGGGTGAAAGAGGAAGGATAGGTGGTGGTGGTAGATAAATAAACCCTGAATGCTTTTCGCGACACAGGAGAGGGGGGGGAAGGCCCCAAATTGCCTTTAAAAAAAAAAAAAGAGAAACAAAAAAAAGAAATTCACTACAATAGGAAACGATGCTCCCCCTTAGGGTCGTTCCCTTCTTCTCTCGGCCCTATCAGCTAGTGCTGTCATCCCCGACGCAAACAGGGCCCTCTATTAAAGCCAACGACGCCGTTGCGGCCGATAGATCGTAGTGCTGGGACGCTGCGAAGGCGCTCCTCTTTCTTGTGTTCTACGTGTCGTCTAGAGCATATAAGCTTTAAAAAAAAAAAAAAACAAGAAAAAACGAAGATAATTTGTATTAAAAGGTGGAAAAAAAAAACAAAAGTAGAAATCTTATTTAAAAAAATTTTTCCCTTCAATTAAAAAAAAAAAAGCAGATAGAACGGGTTCCTTAGGTGACGCGAGAGAGAATGAAGAATAGGTGGGAAGAAAGAAGAAGGGGAAAGAAAGAAAAAAAGAGAGAGAGAAAACAAAATCAACGTGCTTTCTTTTACGTCTTCTCTTTTTTTTTTTTCTATTGCCCCCTCTTTTCTTAAGAAAAACTTTTTTTTCCCTTCTCAGATTCTCTTTTTTTTTTTTTTTTTTTTCCCTCTTACCTATCACCTTCGGAACAGCTTTTATGGGAAGAGTGAACTTTTCGTTCACGAGAAGGGAAACAAAAAAAAAAAAAAAAAAAAAAAAAAAAAAAATCACTGAACATCAACATGTATAGATTCAGATTTGTGGATTTCTTGTTGAATACCAATTGATATGGTAGAAGGGGCATTTAAAGGACAGGCCTTCAAGGGGAGAGGTGGTGGGGGTGCAAAAGATTCGAAGTTAGAGGGGTGTATTTGGGTTATATTATAGCTGTCGTAGTAACGGTAGGATGAGAAGACATTTACCATAAAAAGGATGCTGAAATATGAAGTGTGGGTGTCGAGGTATTCAGTCCGGTGCCGCGTGCTTGTGTTCCACCACTCTATTGACCAAAACAACAGCCCCGCAATGCCGAAAAAGTGGGCCACAACAATAGGTACATTAAGCGATAGGTTCCGCCTGCATATTACCATGTTCGCAAAAAGTACAGTAAATGCACCCAGAGGCACTCCGCTGCAGGCCCATCTCCCACATTCATATAAAGATAAGACTTGTATGTATTGCAGCATCATGATGGCTACACTGATGAACAATTGCAGGCTGAAGTTCCATCGGACATAGCCCATGTTCTGGCTAAGATTCATATATATATATATATATATATATATATTTTTTTTTTTTTTAATTTCCTCCCCCGCTTCCAATTTATTTGTATTTTTTTTTTTTTTTTTTTGAAATATAAAAAAAAAAATTTTTTTTTCGGCAAATACTAAACTGTTGTTATTATGAAAAAAAAAAAAGAAAAGGGGTAAAAAAGGAAGAAAAAGAAAGAAAAAAAAAAAAAAAAAAGAGGCGGGCGAAGAAAAAGAGAATCAATCTTCTCTCGACCCTCTTCTTTTTTTTTTTTCTTCGTTTTATTCTAATAACGGTAAATCCCAAACACCGTGGCCACTGCGAAAAGACCCTAATGGAAAAAAAAACTTTTTTTCCCCCCCCCGTAGTAAAATCATCGTACCTTGTTCATGTAAATATCTTGGGCATAACTGTCTGTGTCCTGGTCCCAAAAGCATCTACACCCCTGTGTGTTTTTTTTTTTTTTTTTTCCCGCCCGATTCATACCATCTTGACCCCATCACCCTTTTGTTCGCATATAAAAACATTTACGATCAGCTTGTATCTGTCGTAGTCCTGCTGCTTCAGCCTGTCTCGTATAGTGTCCGCAACTTCCTTTGTGAGACTGCTGACGCTGTCTGCGTTGTACTCCCCGCCATCCAACTTGTCCACCAACACCCTCCGTATCACATCTCTTACTTGGTTTGCTCTAAATTTATTTTTGTAGTTCGGTCTCAACGAGAACGTCTCTTGGTCGACTTCCGTAGACATCTCTGCCCCTGTCGCCTGGCGATAATATTTTTAAAACTTTTTTCAACACATAAAGCGTCAAGGAAAAAACAAACAACAAAGACGAATGTAGAAGAAGAGCAAAGAATGGAGAAAAAAAAAAAAAAACAAAAAAAAAAAAAAAAAAAAAAAAAAAAAAAACGCCTAATACATGCTACTGAACCCGCTGTACCCACCATACGTTTCGCAAGGGAGTCTGTAGGTGCTCCCTCGAAGTCTTGATACACACTTGCTGTAACTGTTTGTCAGGCGCGGGCGGTAGTAGCCAAAGATGGCGTACCTGCGTCGCATGGCGGCCTGTCGTCCACCATACCCACGCCACACCTTTGCTATCGTTGTAACCGCATGTGCTCTGACGTGTGACCGTGTGCCGTACATCTCGTGTCTCCGCAATGGCGCTGTGAACACCTCGACCGAGGCGCGCCTCCTGAGCGACGTGACGTGCCTGTCGTCTGTGTATGCCTCGCGCATGCTGCGTGGGTACGTTGTTGCCACCTTGCGAGAGTACGAACCCGGCGTGGCCAGCACCTGTGGTGTCTGCGGCGATGCCACTGGCGACGGGAGCCACTCGCCCCGTTGGTCCCCCGGCTGATACCCGCTGTTCTCAAACTCACGCTCGACTTCATACAAACTTCTCACAGGCACAGACTCGTATTGCCGCTGACGTGCAGAGACCGTTTCCGAACGTGAACTGCGATACGGTTCCTGTGGGTGGGCATGGGCTGCCTCTCTGTGGTACGGTTGCGATGCAGGTCTTGATGCAGGTGTGGGTTCCGTGTACAGTTCAACAGTTTGCTGTTCATGTTCTGATAGGGGGCGTGAGTTGACAAACACAGGCTCGGGGTGAACAGGAGCGGCTATCTCTGACAAGGGAATGGGTTCGGGTGCAGGCTCCGGAAGTGAGCGGTTCTCCTGTGAGCTGCCATTTATGTCTTCTTCTTGTAATACAACTTCTTCTTGAACCTCCTGTTGAACTTCCTCTTGCGGGGGTTCACAGACAGCAGATCCCAACACGCGCTCTTCTACGCGAGGTGGAGGCAGGTCTGTTGTCGGCACACTCCCCCTTACAACAGGGGTGGCCTGCTCGCTATCCCGGCTGCTCTCAGTATCAGGTTCTATCTGAACATCAGGTTCACACTCTTCTATTGCGGTGCTAGTAAGGAGAGGAGGTGCAACACCCCACAGTGTGTATACTCCAACGGCACCCACCTTGCTAACGGCTGCTTCCTCCCTCTCTTCGTGGGTGTCCAGTTCGTTTGAGAGGGCCTCGACTACTTCATCCACAGTCACAGTTCTGTGGTCTGCTAGACTCACCTTATTACCAAGAGAATTAGGTTTGGAATGAGCAACTGCAGCTTCTTGTGCAAGTATTTTCCTAACTTCGTCTTCATGCGCCACGCGCTCCGGCGGGACCTCCTCACTCACAGTTACGGACTCGACCTTCCTAGGCGATATTATCGAAGATGCGTGGTTAGTGTGGGGGAAGGAAACCTGGCTAGAGGCGGCCGGAATGATGGCGAGATCAGGAGCAGGGTTTTGAGGGGGGGTGAGGTGTGGTTCTTCGGGTGCCACTTCATCATTCATAGATATACATTTCTGCACTCTATACATGGACGATATACAAGAAGAGGGCAGGGTGGCAGGGGGATGGGCGACTGCGACTTGTCGCTCGCTAGAGGACGTGGTGTCCTCCGTGCATTGCTGCACTGCGAAGTCATCGGGAGGTGCTGTGCTTTCCACACAGCCATGCGCGGCCCTTCTAGGCGATGAACCAAACGCTGTTGCCAGCGCCATAACTGGAGAGGTCTCATGCTTCACCTGCTTCATGTCTGCGGTTGGCAGTACTGACGGCGAGGGTGGTGTTGCCACAGAGGTTGTCGCTACCACCGCCGGTGACGGTGACGGCGACGACATTGCAGCTGCTATAGCAGCGGTCACAGCAGCTGTCGCATGTGCGTGCACGATGTAATCCCGGAGCGTGATCGCAGCCCCCGCCTCCATTGAAGTGGGTGCTTCAATAGCGTTACCGACTTCTTGAAGTTTGTTCATCGTTGAGACCCGCTTGTCTTCATCTGCTTGAGCCTTAGCTGGGGTTTGAGCAAGTAGCAAAACACAGGCTACTCCTGCTGTCATTACCACAGGCAGTGCTGCTTCTGATCCATCCCAAGTTAGTTTGAGAACCGGTGCTTGCTCGTCTCGTGCTGTGCTAGGATCACAGTTTAGTGAGTCGTGTGCTGACATTGACACAGCAACGGCTGCTGCCAGTGCTGCCTGTAATTCGTCAGCAACATTAACCATCCTCTGCGGTGGATCAATCGGCTGTGTATCAAGCTCTTGTTCAACCACAGTCACTTCTCTCCCATCCACCACCGGTGTCGGTGTCGGCGATGCCAATTCCGCACCCTTTTCACTGGTCGGTTCGGTGTCTGGCTCAAGCACCCGTTCCTGCGTTTCTTGATCCCGAGTATGACCCTGCAGTTCAGTTTTTTGTGTTGACACCGACGTGGCAGCTACTTCTGTAACAGGCACTGGATCTGTTTCCTGCAGTGGCTCAGTTAGCTGTGAATCAAGTTCTTGCGCGGCGTGCGTTGTAATCACTTCTCTCCCTGCCACTACTGGTGTTGGGGCCTCTTCTGATGCTGGAGAGGTTATATCCGCGCTGGTCGGTTCAGAATTCTGCGGCTCGGTATCCTGCGATTTGTCACAGTTCTGGCCCGATGGCTCGCATGCCGCAACAATGGTTGCTACAGTTGCTGCCAGTGCTGCATGCTGTTCTGCCGTCTCGATAGGAGTTAGGGCGGTCTTTTGTAATTGGTCAGTCGACTGTGTATCAGGTTCTTGTTCTGCATGACGTGTTTGTGTCCTGGTAATCACTGCTCTCCCTGCCACCACAGGTGTCGGTGCTTCTTCAGGTGCTGGCACAGGTGGTGCTACTTCTGCACTGCCGACTGGTGCCAATGATACCGCAGGTCCTTCCATGTTACCGGTTGCGTAATCAAGAATTGAGTCCCCTGTGTTCACAACCGCACGTGAGCTGTCCGTAAAGGGTGTGACCACAAACCGTGCACCACCACCATCGTCGTCGTGGCTCTCAGGGCCAGGCGTGCCAGTGCTGTCCGATGCTTGCGTGCTTGAAATTGTGACAAGCTTCACTCTTTTTTTAAGCACGTTCCTCTTGCGATACTTATGCCTCCGTTTGGTTGCAGATGGGGGCGCAGACACATTCAGTTCTTCTTGAGCGGCATCCGAACCAAGCATGCAAAGGGTCCAAGCCAAGAGCTTGGAGCCGACTATCGTACTAGGAACATAGGCGGATAGGAATTGCTGGGCGGCAGTGCAGTCCTCCCGGGGCGGCAAGCAGACCGTGAAGGAGTTGTTGATGAGCTTGGTGAACAACTCCAGGTTGGTGCTGTGGGAGGTGAAGCGTTTGAGGGCAGCATATCCTTTGCCTTGGTAGTCCTCGACAAGGAGGATCCCGCACAGCATGGCTACGACATCATGGAGAGGTGTGTCGTTCGGGTCGAGGGACGTCACCCAGGCCACAGCGACGGCAGCAGGAGGTGGGGTGGGTGGGTTATGGGTTTTGTTGTGCTTTGCTTGTGCTCTTTCGATGCGTTGAAGGAACGGGCAGCACTCGTCACCATCAATACCTTGGTCTTCCATTCTCGCGCACAGCGCTCCTACAGGCTGCGACAGCTCCCAAGCCATCGCCAGCACGTCCCCTCTGAAGGCTTCTATGTCGTCATGCTCGTACAGGAACACCATCGTCGCCTTGAGCAGCCCGCCCCGCACAGTGTCCCCCTCGCACATCTCGCGGATCACATTGCCAGCTACCTTGCGGCGTGCTGTCGTTTCTTTCTTCCTTATCACAAGCACCACATCGCTTATACAATACTCGTTCTGCTCCACATCAGGAAAGATCCGCAGGAACTCCGCACTGCGCTCTCTTATGGCATCGTCGGTAAGCACACCCATGCGGTCTCATGGGATGTAAATAGACTGCTGTGCTGTGCGGTGCCGTAACTATCGAGCATCGCTTCGCAAGGTGAATACTAATGGGTGCGAGGCGGAAGCCCCCACTGGCACTGGATAACTACCACTGAGGTCACACCCATTCAATGATCCGATGGGGTCAGACCGTGAGAAAAAAATGGTACAAAAATGGTTCGCTACTCGTTTCCTGGTTCACTTTCTTTTCCTGTGAGCACCCTGCACATCGAAATTTATCAATTTTTTCCTTCTTTTTCTTGATCCCGTATGTTTTCCTCGTTTTTTTCTTTTCATTCTATTTTTTTTTTCTTTTTCTTTTTCTTTTTCTATAAATTCTGTTCTATGTTCAATTCTCTTCCCTACATGCTGTACTGCAGCTTGACAGTTCCGAACCCGAAAAACAGAGCTAAGCAGGACATCGGCAGCACGAACGACCACACATCCTCTTGCCCTACTATGGTGTCTGATGTGGAGTAGACCAGCCCGATGGCTAGAGCGGTTGGAAATGTGGCTACAGCTGTCCATAATGAACCCACGATGGTGAATGCCACAGGCAGCAGCAGCCATCGTGCTTGCAGCCCTTCTGACGTAAGCAGTAAATTCTTGACAGACCAGAGCCCGAAACAAATATACACGCATCCACACAGCAGCAGGCAGTACCCTGTCAGCGTGAATGAAACATCTGTAATCGGGTGCTGGCTCCCCGACATTGTGCCCTGTAATGATGCGTAAACAAAGGAAATGAAGCGAGTGAAGGAAAAACATTCGTTCGTTTCAATATATATATATATATATATATATATATAGTCAAATGGGATAAGAGATACATCTAACTTTTTTTTCCTTCTTCTTTTCTTTGTTCAAACATCTAATAAGAACACTTCAAAATGAGAACAGTGGTGTTGGGAAGTAGGCCTCTGTTGCCGCTTGTTGACGCCACGTACAGGGTCCAGCCTTCGGGGATATCTTTGGGAGCGAAAGAAGTTCTTTGCCCGAGATTCAGCTTCTCGCGGACTTCGTCTTTACCTGAGATGAACTCCCCTGTGTCCTCGTTGCACGCGCACAAAGCTTTGCCGATACTGACGTTCTCCTTCCTCGACAGCTCGTAGTACCCGTTGCCGTGCATCAGGCTGACGCCCTTAATGTTGCAGAGTTCTGTGAAGGTCAGCTTGTCTTTACCTACAGAAAGGATTTTGTAGTCGTCCTCGGGCTTCACTTCTTCCTTTTCATCTTCTTCTGAGCTTGTCTCTCGCTTCGTCGTCGACTTTTTCTTCGCAGGCCTCACCCTCTCCTCTTCCCTCTTCCTCTTCCTTTCCCTTTCGCCTTCGCTCTGCAGAATCAGCACAGTCGACCCTTTCGGTAGCTTCCTGTTAAAACTCGTGCTCTGAATGTAAAGCGTCCAAACTCCGGGGAGTGTGTCGGGGCCTACCTTGATAGCCCCCGTCCCGAGTTTGAACTTCTCCCTCACCACCCCTTCGCCGGAAAGGAACTCCCCTGTCTCCTCGTTGCATGCCACCATCGATTTCTTTGCACTGACATCTTCCTTCTTCATGACCTCATAGTAACCACTGCCTGGGGCGAAGCTGACCTTCTTCGCTGTGCACAACGCTGAGAAGGTCATGGCTTCCTTCACAGCTAGGATCTGGTAGCTGTCCGAAGCATCGGTGGGCTCCTTCCTGCTCTCTTCATCGTCATCATCATCATCATCATCATCGTCGTTCTCATCTTCGGTGCTCTCGTCTTCATCAGTGGTTTCTTTTTTTCTTGCGGCCCCCTTCTTTCTCTCAGGCTCCTTCGTTTCCTCGTCACGTAGGATCAGCACAGTCGACTCCTTCGGTAGCTTCCTGCTGGAACTCGTGCTCTGAATGTAAAGCGTCCAACCTTCGGGGAGTGTGTCGGGTTTCACTTTGATGGCCCCCATCCCGAGTCTGAACTTCTCCCTCACCACCCCTTCGCCGGAAAGGAACTCCCCTGTCTCCTCGTTGCATGCCACCATCGATTTCTTTGCACTGACATCTTCCTTCTTCATGACCTCATAGTAACCACTGCCTGGGGCGAAGCTGACCTTCTTCGCTGTGCACAACGCTGAGAAGGTCATGGCTTCCTTCACAGCTAGGATCTGGTAGCTGTCTTCGGAGGGCATTTTTCTTACTTTTTTTTTACTAACCTGTTGCCTCCATGAGGTAGGAAATGAAAACCGAAGAACAAAAAAAAAAAAAAAAAAAAAAAACATCGAACATGTTCATCACAACTCATCGTTTGACCTCCCCATGACGGTGGGCTCTGCTGTGAGATCGACGTAGCTGAGGTAGTTACGTTTGGCAATGAAGGTGGAAAGGGCGACATCGGTGGCGATGAGCCTCCCGTTGCAGAGGGTGTTGACGGCGCCTGCCTGCTGGATGGTGTGCCCGACGACGATGCGGGTGATCTGTGAGTCGGGGGACTTGCTGTTGAGGGTCTTGAGTGCAGCGTCAACAAGCGAGCAATCACCTGTCATGGCGTTCGTGACCTGAGCACGCGTCCACAGGGGACTGGAGGGACCTATGAAGCGTGACCTCCAGGCTTTGTTGGAGATGGCGGTGCTCACTCCCGAGTTGATTTTGTCGACCCCGTGTGAAGCGTACTCCGAGAGAAGCCCTGCGTGCACAAAAAGGTTCCCTCGCGAGACATGAACAGCAGGGTACGTCATGAGGATGGACCCGTACTTCCCTTCTGTGGAGTAGTCGGTGATGCGGGCTTCGCGTGATCCGTGCTTTGCTATCTCATCGGGGTGCACGTAGGAGAGGGTTCCTTGGAGGTTCATCAGCTCGTGGTTGCCCAGAAGGGTCACCACTTTGCCACCGGCTGCCGCTGCTTCCTTTTTCAGCCTTTCGAACAACATGATGATTTCGCCGCTGCAGTCCCCCCTGTCTGTGATGTCTCCTACTTGCACCACTTCGTCTTCGCCGCCCACCCATTGTAGACTGTTCCCTATCACACCCATTTCCTGAAGAACCTCTACTGCTTTGTCGTAGTCACCATGAAGGTCACCCATAGCTAGCAGCCGCCCGGCAGATGTCGTGCTTGCAATGCAGCACAGTAACAGACACAATAAAACTGTGTGCATTTTTTCCCCTTCCTATTTTGAGGTCTGTGAATTTTTTTTTTCTTATAGAAGAGCTGAGGAAAAGGGAGGGGGAAATAAAAGGGGGGAGGTGTGAATAAATGTTCTTCAGCTGGAAAAAGGAAGAAAACAGTTGACTGTTGGAAACATCTTTTTTCCTCCCCCCCTTTCCTTCTTTTATTTTTTTTCGCCCCATTACTTTTTTTTTGTTTTACTTTTAAACATACAAAGCAGGGGCAATATTGAAGATTGAAGTTGCACGAAAAAAAATTCTAAAAAAAAGAGAAGGGTTTTCACGTTCCCAACCGATTCGCACAAGCAACATTTTTTTAAAACATATATTTTTTTTTAAATATTTTTGTATATTTCTTAGGCATGTGTGTGATATTTTTTTTTTTTCTGGGTTTTCTTTTCTTTTTTTTTTTTTTTGCTACTTCGGACTACACACCGCAACACCAAAATACCGCAAACTTATTCGACTTGAAAAAAAAAAAAAAAAAAAAAAAAAATCACTATGATAGGAAACGAAGTGGTTAGCAACAGCCCACAAAAAAAGAAGAAAAAAAACAGCTAGGGTGTTAGTAAAGACACCGGGTGTCTCTGCCAATTAACTCTTCGTTTTTTGTTTTCTTGCAATAAAAAAAAAAAAAAAAAAAAAAAAAAGAAAGAAAAGGAAAAAAAGCCCATTCGTTCCCTGCAGTCTTCCCCATTAAGGGAGTACTAAACTACTTTATTTCTAAATGTTTGGGCCTTAAAAGGCCCACTTTTTAACTTTGCTTGAGATAATTAAATTGAGATAATTAAACCAATACCATCCTGTCTCTAAAGGGCTTCTGCACCAAAAGAGCATGAGTGCAGAGAGATTACCAAAGCTATGAAAGAGAAAAAGGAGAAAGAGAAGGGATTTTCTTTCATTTTTTCCACTGTTCGTTCTCCTCCCTTTTTTTTTTTCTTCTCGTCTCCACAAGCAAACACTTCACCCCCAAATAGACAGGATTCAACAATCTTTTTTATTTTTTATCCCCCCCCCACCCCAATTTTGTTTTTTTTCATTTATCTTTATTTCCCCCCCTCCCATTCCCCCATTTTGTTTTTCGTTTAAGGCCTTATAAATGGCCAGCACCACAAATACAAAAAAAAATGAAACAAGAAGGGCAAAAAAAAAAAAAAAAAATACTATTGCTAATGCTATTTACTGCCAACAAGTAATGACTTTACCGTTACCTCGAGAGGTCGGTAAAGCATTACTTGGCGGTGGTAAGTGGTTTTATTTTACGACACTCTGAAATTACTTCACCATGAGGGGCACAACAGGGTGACAAGGGGTACAACAAGAGAGGGGTTACAAAGGTTACAATACAAGTTGTTTTTCCTCCTTTTGTTGACTAAGAGCTGCCGCTGTCGCTGGCATTGCCACTGTCACCATCTCTAATCAGGCATTCCCATACCTGGCTGGCCGCTGGCTCCTTTTTTTCTGCTGCTTCGGTATTTTGAAATCTTTTGGGGAGCTTGGGCAAGCTGACTAAGTTACCCTTGCCCACAGAAGAGTTTCCCCCAGAAACTGGGAACAAGGCCTAGCCAAAAGTGGGCAAATTGGGAGGAAAAAGTAGTCCAACTTGGAACTGAGCCGAGGCAAAAGTTGGCCAATTGAGCGGAACCTGGGGGGGGAAATGGCAAACTGAGAGGAAAAAGTAGCCCCACTGGGAACCGAACCGAGGCAAAAATTGGCCTACCGAGGCATATTATTTACAGAAACCCCCTATTACTTCACGGAAAACAGGCCATTATTTCACCGTGAAGTAATGAGATTTAGCGTGAAGCAATGAAGTAATTTCTGAAGAGTGAAAAAAAAAAAAAAAAAAAAAAAAAAAAAAAAAAAAAAAAAAAAAAAGAACAACAGAAGAAGAAAAGGGCAAATAAGAAGTGAAAACGGAAAAATTCTTTTGTTTGTTTTTTTTTTTTTTTTTTTTTTTTTTGTTTCTTTTACAAGCATTTGTCATTTCGCAGTTGTTGTGTGTCCACGATTCCCTGCCATTGGTTTCTGTTTTGCTTCAGCTGGTCGAGAACGGGGGACATTGAGGGGAGGAATTTCGTGAGTGTGGAAAACAAAGGCAAGCCAACATTTTGAATAAACAACAACTGCCCCGCCGCAAGCTGTGATTTGTTCTGTCTATCGAACATAGGCTTCACGTCAAGCATCGCCTCCTGCTCTTGGGCACCCTGTTTTTTTTCTCTTTTTTCAAAGCCCCAATTCTACAAACCTGCCAATCAAACTCCGCAGTAACGTACTGCCCCCAAGCACGGGATATTTCAAACGGTTTGGTGATGTTTGACACATCAGCAGCCTTCAACAGCATTCCTAGTAGAAGTCGTTTGTGATCTGTGTCCTTTTCATTGTAATGTGCTGATTGTTGAGCAAACGCAGAACTTAGTTCCGCGTGCTTTGCC
Source organism: Diplonema japonicum (assembly GCA_964019335.1). Taxonomy (NCBI): domain Eukaryota; phylum Euglenozoa; class Diplonemea; order Diplonemida; family Diplonemidae; genus Diplonema; species Diplonema japonicum. The sequence continues at coordinate 566,190 of OZ025657.1, forward strand.
ATGTCGGTACTAAGGATGGATTCTATAAGCGATTTCCACACTTCCTTTAGTTCCGCCTCTGTACAATTCTGCAATATGTCGCAAGTCTCATCCTGTAAGATGTCAATTGCTATGTTGCAATGATGGACTTCAAGCACTGATTTTGAACCCGACGACGCAGACAGCACACCTAATGGCGTTTCAACAGTTAATAAGAACGAATTGTTGAGCCCCATGTGGTCGAGGTCATGGCACAACCCACTGATAAGAAGTGTCAATATGTCCAATGAAGTGAGGTATCTTTTGACATCATACACTGCAATCCACGTCGCAAGCGTCTGCATGACATCAAAAGCATGTGTGAAGTTATGGTACGGAACAGACCGGTACTTCGACTGCACGGCACACAGGAACGAGTACAAGGTATCCTCCTCAATAGAGAAGGTCGACATGACACCCATCGTCTCGAATATTTCACCTGCGAGGCGTACCAGCCTTCTGTGCATCACGTTGTCGTTTATGTTGTACTTGTGAATGTTGAAGCCCACGCCGAGTAGTGTGTTTGTTTCCTCTGGGGTCAGGTCCATCGCCTTCAACTCTGAGATTCTATTTGCTGGTTTTAGCGTCTTTGTCATCACCTTTCCTTTCATGTTCGGTTTGCTGGACATTTCAAGCAATGTCTTGGTTTCCAACTCTGCAGCCTTCATGAACTCGAATAGTTGTGCGTTTCGCAGCGACATTGCAGCGAACTCGGAGAAAACCTGGGTGGAGTGAGATTTTTTTAAAAAAATTCTCTTTTTGAAATACCTGGAGTGTCTTTTCGTCATCGGTGTTGAAGGCGTCGCTTCCCATCTTGTTCACAAGCTGGGTCACTGCGATGACCTCCTTGCCGAACACCACGGGCATGCAGAGGATGTTGCGTGTTACAAACCCTGTCTTCTTGTCCACCTCGATGTTGAAGCGCTCGTCTGCATAGGCATCTGGGATGTTTTGAATTTCCCCTGTGCGTGCTACATGCCCTGCTATCCCCTGCGACATGGTGAATCTGATCTCCCCACCTGTCTGGTTCGCAACTGTGCTGTACAGCTGGTTGTGCTCTTTGTCAACCATGAACAGCGCACAGCGCTCACACTTCACAAGGTCCTTCGCCTGTTCCATGATTTGCTTGCAGATCACATCAGTTTGCATGATGTCTAGCTTGTTGAGGTGTGTCACGGTGGCGAGCACTGCTGTGATCGTGCGCTTCTCCCGCACCATCTGGCTGTGTAGCATGGTGTTCTGGATGCTGATGCCGGCAAAAGTTGAGAACCCTGCAAACGTCTCTTCGTCTTCTTTCGTGAAGGGCCCCGTGTCCTTGTTCACAAGCTGCGCCACTGCGAGTACGTTGTTGTCGTAGGTGATGGGGGCGCATAGGATGGTGTTTGTTTTGTACCCCGTCTGCTTGTCCATCTGCCTGTTGAATCTCTTATCGGCGTAAGCATCGTCGATGTTGCACACGGTGCCTGTTGACGCAACGTGGCCAGCGATGCCAGATGTGAAGGGGATGCGCACCTCTTTGCTGTGACCGTCCATGTTCGCAACAAGCTGTGCAGCAGGTTTGTCAACAACGAACAAGGAACACCTGTCCGCGCAGAGCAGCCTCTTGGCACTGTACATGATGTGGTTACACAACCGCTCCAAGTCCAGTTCCGTTGTGGACAGCGTCCTCACAAGGTCCAGCAGCTCCGCCGAGTGTGTGTACGACGTGTTGAGGTCCTGGTACAGTAGGGAGTTCTTGATGATGGTGACGACAAACAAGTTCAGCGACCCCAGCAACGATTCATCCTCCACTGTGAAGTCGATCAGTCCCACGTTCTTCGTGCCGCGCTTGTTGCTGACCTTGATGCAAGCGAAGACCTCCCCCTCGTGTATGATCGGCATCCACATGGAGGTTCTGATATCATCTTCGACTGCAGGGGACGCTGCGACGACGTCCTTTGGTGTGTACTCGCCCTTTAGGTTGCAATAAATGGCGGTCATGTTCCCGATGCAAGCGCCTTCTGGGTCACGAGAACAGAGGTCTTTGGTGATAATGGTTTTTTCTTTTTCGACGAGTGGGTTGAGGCTGTTGGTGCAAAGGGAATGCCGATCGACGTAGGCAGTCAGCTTGCTGCCGTTGCGGATCCAAAGCACTGTTTTGTCGCAGTTCATCAGCCAGGAGGTTTTCTTGGCGATTGTAACAGCGACCTGCACGAGAGAGGTCACAGGAGCGGTTGCGAGCTCAGAGGAGATCCTAAGCAAGTCCTCGATGTTTCCGTCAGACCGCCCGATGGCAGGTGTGGGTGGCGACATAGAGATAGAGTTTGCCCTCCCAGACCGGTAGAGCTGCCCGAGTGTCGCATCGTCTTCTGATTTGTTGGATTTCAGTGACCGTCTGCGTGGTGACATTTGGGGTTCCACTAACTGTTCTGAAGGGCTTACCACTGTTATCTTCGAGTAGCTCGCCTTCCGCTCCGGTTGGCACAACGCCATCAGTTTTTTCATTGATTTGTTGTACTTTCGTGTGAACGAATTGTCCTTGTGCAGCTCCTTCCCACTCCCCTCCATCATCTTCGCTACGATATCCAAGTAGCTCAGCACATCTTGTTTTATTTGAGTCGTGAAGTCCGCCCTCCCAGTTACCACGTTGCCTTCTTGCGAGGCGCCGCAACCCATCCCCCCCCCCTCCCTCCCTCCCTCCCAACGCCTTAGATCAGCAGCAGGAACTGCCTATCCTTGTCAGGCGCAGTTCTCCCCCCCCCCCCCCCCCCCCTATTTGTTTGTGATTTTTATTGACGGGTTGAAATCAGTTAAAGAAAAAAGGAAAAAAAGGAAACGTAACGGCAGAACAAGAAAAAAAAAAAGTCGATGTCACATGGAAATTCCGCGCGAGCCGCAGGCGAAAAAAAAAGAAGAAAAGAACCTGGTGTGGTTGCTTTTCGCTGGCCACGTAATGAGCAGGGTACACTTATTTTCTCGTTCTTTTTTTCCTCTTTTCTTCTTTCTATAGAGGGTTTTTTTTTTTTTTTTTTTTTTTTTTTTGCTTCGTCCTTTTCCTTAGAGCTTCGAAGCGTTCCCCAGGTTCTGCACGAGCACGTCTCGGAACCTCGGTTTCCCTTCACGCACCCTCTGCAGGGCGGTGTTCGCGTCTGTCATGGGGAGTTCTGTGATGAGGGCTTCGATGCTGTGCTCGGCAGCGATGGTAAGCATCTCGTCGTATTCAGCAGGCGACGCCAAGGCAGATCCCACAACACTGAGTCTCTTGAAGAGCAGCTGGAATGGGTTGATCTTCAGCTCCTTCTCAGGGGGGAGGCCCACCAAGACAAGAACACCATCATTGTCCAGAAGAGACAGGTAAGGTGCCATGGGAAAGGACGCGCTGATGGTGATAAGCAACATGTCAAGAGTCCCCCTGTTGTTCTTCATCTGCTGTGTGTCCTTGCTGTTGATGAAACTCGTCGCGCCGAGCTTCTTCGCGAACGGTTCCTTGTCCATCGAGGTGGAGATGGCAGTCACCTTGCGGCCCATTGCCGCGGCGTACTGGATAGCAAGGTGCCCTAGTCCCCCAACGCCAATAACACCCACCCGCCCGCCTGGTTTAGAGTATCGTTTGATGGGTGAGTAAACAGTAGCGCCTGCGCAAAGAAGCGGAGCTGCTGTTGCAGAGGGAAGCTTCTCAGGGATCTTGTATGTCCACCTGCTGTCGACCATCATGGCCTCCGCAAAGCCACCGTAGCACTTCTCCTTCGTTTCAGCATGCACACCGTGATATACATCTACAGCCTTACCGCAGTACTGCGTTTCGCCCTTTTTGCACGACCCGCAGTTCAAGCAGCTGCCCACGTTGGGTCCCACGCCGATCCTGTCCCCTACGGCCATCGTCGCCTTCGGGCCTGCGTTGCGCACAATACCTACAATTTCGTGCCCTGGTACCATTGGCCTCCTCTGCGGCATCTTCCAGTCGTTGTCAACAGCATGCACATCCGAGTGGCACACCCCGCAGTGCGTGATGTCAATCAGCACATCATAGTCGCATAGTCTGCGCGGGCTGTACGTGTATGGCACCACATGCGCCTCGCCCTTCATGCACGCCAGGGACTTGATGGCCATGTTGTGTAGCTGTCTTCGAACGTTGATGAGAAATACAGAACAAGGCATGACAAGAAACGAAAAGGGTAACAGATAATGCAAGGAAAGGTACAAAAAAAAAACCCCCCCAAGGAAAAGAAGAAGGGGGAAATAGGAAAAAAAGGGGGGGGGGAAGGGGAGGAAAAAGAATTTGCCATTCACATTTGCAGGCTCCCCTTCTCTTTCCATTTATTTACATCTACGCAGGTGGACTCAGGCAGGTATTGTGTCCTGTTTGCTGCCGATGGAAAGGGAGTACCCAGTGGCGGTGTGCATGGTGTCGTACTCGAGTGCCTCCCGTTTCCGTTCCATGGCTTGGCCTACCTGTAGTTTTCGGTCTTTGCCAAGGTTGATCATCTGTTCTCTCCTTTGGCGTGCACGGGCTCTTTCGAGCGCGGTTGCCATGCGCAAGAGGTGCTGTTCCTGGCGTGCTTCAGCCAGCGATTCAAGACGCTCTTGCTTTTTCACTTCTGCTTTTTCAGCGCGTTGCGTGGCCTGAGTCACCTGCACGTCTCGCAGCACCGTGGGACCCAAGGTCTTCACACTCTGGTTCTCAACGCTGCCCACCTCGTTCAGGAGGTCGCTGTCAAGCATATTTTGTATCTCCTGCAAACTGCACTGCGTGTCCCAGTCCTTCGCCGCCAAGCTCTGCCTCTTGTTCTGTTCAGCTAGTTTCCTATTGAACTCCGCAGTCGCCTTGCACGACTCTGCCTTCCTCGCCGCTATGCTCTTCTCGATCTGCCACGCCTTGTGCGTCACCTGCTCCGACCTGTCGTACCCCAGTGCTTCTACTTGCTTTTCTCTCTGTTTAAAAAAAAAAAGTTTTTTTTTAAATCCTCAGTTTTGTTGAATACCTGTAGTTTTAAGTTTTTCTCGCTGATCTGTTGCTTGTTCCATGTGTTGTTTTGATGGGCTTGGGCCTTCTTTCTGTTTTTGAGATCGGGGTCTTCGCCTGCGAATTCTTGCAGGGACGATGTGGGGCAGGGGACGCCCTCCACGCGGGGGAGGGGATCGTTTTTGAGCTGTTTTGGGTTATTGATGTCCCACTCCCTGCGCTGCTCCTTGCCTTGGTGGGTTGCGTAGAACTGCATCACCTCGCGTTGCCGTTGCCGCTGTTCCTTGACCTGCTCCTTGTGGAGGAACACAGCGTGCTTGTCGTCCTCCAGGGCCTGTCGTGTGTAGTAGTCATCCACATCTTTAAGTTTAGAATTAATAGCCTGTTTTTCGCGCACCTGTGCGTCTAGAGCCGCCTTGTCCACAGCAATACCACTCTTCCCTTGCGAGAACCTCCTCTTTATCTCTTCATCTGAGATGCGGACTTTGCCAGAAAGCAACGCCTTAGCTTGCGCTTTCGCCACGGCTTCACTGACAGTCATGCTGACAACAGTTTTTTTTTTCTTCTTCTTCTTCTCCCGTCGGCTACCCCTGTGGAATGGGGTCTGATTATGCATATGTTAAGAGAGATGCACTGACGAATAAAAAAAAAAAAAAAAAAAAAAAAGAAGAAGAGAAAGAAAAAAAAAGAGGGTGAAAGTGGGGAAATCTGAGGGGTGAGGGGGGGTTTTTTTTTTAAAAGGGACAGGGAAAGAAAAAAAGGGGGGGGGGGGGGACAGGGAAAAAAGCACAAAACACAGGCAAAATAAAATAAAAAGAAGCAATAAAAAAGACTAATAACGAGGAGGGCGAATAGGAGGGACGGGGAGGGGAAACATGGGACAAGGGAGAAAAGCCCGGCATGGCAATCGGCCTTTCTTTTTTTTTTTTTTCTCTTTCTTTTTTTTTTCTTCTCAAATCAAAGATGACTAATAAAGGAACACATATCTTGGGATGGGGCGATGAGAAAAAGGAATAACACCAAAAAAGGAAGGCCAGCCAGTGGGTGACCTCCCACCGCGACCACCACACGTTGCCGCTCCTTTTCTTCTTTTCCTTTTCTCTCTTTTCTTCTAAAAAAAATAAGACTAACCAGTGGCTTCTGCGGTATACAGGCAAGGGGAGGGGATGGGCTTGCATGGAGGGAACGGGAGAAAGAGGGGCAAGGGCATGGGAGAATAAGGACGGTTTTCGGGTGTTTTTTTTTTGTTTCTTCTTTTTCCATGGAGAATAAAAAAGTAATAAAAAACTTTCTTTAGCCCAGACCTACTTGCCCTCATGCTTTTTTTTTTTTTTTTTTTCCAAAGCGAGACTCAGAGAAAGAGAGAGAATTAACTCCACAACATAGAAAATAAAGAAGGGGGTGTGTGAATTATTTTTATCTCCCTGTTCTTTTTTTTTTTTTTTTTCCTTCGTTCTATTTCTTTAAAACTCTCCCCCTTGTTTCTAAAAAAAAAGAGGGGTGAACTTACTACAGGAGATTTCAATAAGAAAAATAAAACAAGAGCAGAGGGGAAAGGGGGGGGGGGGGGTTACGAGTAAGAATGAGGGGAGAGAGCCTTACTGCATCGGGAGGGAGAGAAGGATAAAGAGGCAGCAACACCCCCCCCTCACTTTTTTCCCATGGTTTCTTTCTTGAACCCGTTTCATTAAAAAATAATTGTACCTGATAGGGAAAAAAAAACCAAACACTGTTTCTTCTGCATTTACTTTTTTTCTCCCCCCTCTCTTTAATCTCCTTTTTTTTTCCACCCCACTACTTTTTTTTTCCCCGCTTTTCTTTTTCTCCTTTCCTTCCTTGATATTCCTCCCTCCCCTCCCCCACCACATGAAAAAAAGAGAAAAAAAAACAATCACATCTCGGTATCCATCACATCATTTTAAATCCCAACTAAAGGGGATTTGCGTGAGGTATTTTTTTTACCCCCCTTCTTTTTTCTCTTTTTTTTCTGTTTTCTAAAAACCCTTCTTTTTTTTTTAAAGTGATGTGCTTATGCATTTCTTTTTTTTTTTCTTCCGTGCCATCTCCCATCTTTTTTTTTTTTTTAAAATTTTTCTTTTTATTTTTTGCCCTCGAGGGAACTCGGCCGTTTTTCGTTGAGCTTATCGAATTTTTGCGCATCTTTAAAGCCTTGTATGCTCAAGGCACCGCCGCTAGTAGTTTCGGTATTCTGCGACGCTGCTGTACTGAGGCCCTTGAGGACAAGTACAGAATCGTTCTGCTCTCTGATGGTCTTGTACATCTTAGCCATTCTGCCCATAGCAACGATCTTAGACCGGAGCTGCTGCCCACGCTCCTTGGTCATGCTTGGCTGGTCGATGGCCTCCGCATCAGGCACCGCCATGTCCTCATCAACCACATTCCACATAGTGATGAGCATGTCCGTGACCTTCTCTGCCACGAAGGGCATTGACCAGCTGAACGCGTTCATGAAATTCGGCAGATAGTAAGGATGCGCCATGGAGTTGAACTGCCTGATGTTCATCAAATTGTTCTGGAACCTGATGATGGCCGCCTTGTTGTCGTAATTGTCACAATAGTTGGGAGCCGAGAAGATGCAGATCACGGACGGGAAGCCTGTCGGGCTCTTCTTGTACAGCTTGTACCCCTCGTCCTGCGCCTCATGCGCTCTGATCACCGACAGCAGGTTGTTATGCGCCAGAAACTTACAAACCGCGTTATAGCTGAACACATACGAGCAGCCTCTCAGCTCGTTGTGAAAGTACAGAACCTCGGGGTTTGTGTCTTCATCCTCGTCCATAGGGTCTGCCCACAACAGATCGCACATGGGCCCCGACCCTGGAGGGTCCCTGAACCTCGTGATGGAGTTGATGTCGTCGAGGGTTTTAATCTCCGGTGACAGCCCACCGTGCACGCACAGGAACCGGTTGTTCAACACGGCAGCAAGCGGCAGTGTGGAGAAGCACTCTATGACCTTGTCGTAGACGTGTTGGTTGTACTTGTAAACACACTCCGCTTTGAAGTTGAAGTACGATGTGAGGTGCGCGCACTCGTGGTTGCCTCGCAGCAAGTAGAAGGTCTTCGGGTGGCAGATCTTCGCCGCCATCAGGTAGAACACAACCTCGCACCCGAAGCATCCTCTGTCCACGTAGTCACCTAGGAAGAGGTACTGTTGCTCTTTTGGATCTCCGCCGATCTCAAACAACTTACACAGATCGTAGAATTGCCCGTGGATGTCACCGCACACTGTTAAAGGGTCCTTCAAACGCAGCAGGTTTGGTTCCTTCCTCATCAATGCGCCTGCTTCTGAGACCAGTCGGATCGCGTCCTTTTCGGCTAGCAGGCCCTCCGCAAGGAAGTGTGCCTTCAAGGCTGGCAGGTTGGGTAGACCGGTGGCCTTGTCCCAGAGCTGTTTTTTTTTTTTTTTTTTTTTTTTTTTTTTTTTTTTTTTTTATTTTTTTGTTTTGGTGGATTAGAAAAAAGGAAAAAAAAAAAGGTCGTACCTCTGCGCTCGGAAGCGGTTCCCAGTTGGGTGATGGGACATCTGGATTCGCACGCTCTGTGTTGAGCATGTGCTGCACACTGCCCTTCTTCGCAGTCGATGTTGACATTTTATTCTTTTTTTTTGTTTCCCGTTGCTTCACAGCACCCTACCCCTTCGCGGTGTGTTTTGGTGGCAATTTTAACCAAAAGAATGTTTTTTTTTAAAGTGGGCGAGTTTTAAAAAAAGGGGGGGGGGGAGCATTTAAGGGTACCTGCGGTATGTGGCAGGACGTCTGAAAGAAAGAGCTTCAAAAAGCTTTTCTTCGGGGGGGTATTTTTTTGTAAATTATTTTTGGTAAATTTTTCTCTGCTCGAGAGAGAGGCAGAAAACAACGATGCTAAAAAAAAAAAAAAAAATACTAAGAAAAAAAAAAAACAACAAAAAAAAGAAGAAGAGAAAGAAAAAGTAAAGAAAATAAATTTCTTTGCTCGACAAATTCTCTAGTTATTATCCCCCCCCCCCCCCCGCCAAAAGATTACGGAACAACGGCAGTGTGGCGCACGATGCTTAGTATCCTGAATTACTTAAAATTCTAGAATGAAAAAAAAAAAAAAAAAAAAAAAAGAGACTCTCTTTATTGGCCGTTCCGCTTTGCGCACGTGTTGTCAGAGGGGGAAAAAAAAAAGAAGCAGAAGAAGAAGAAAATAAAAGCAGATCTGCTAGTTAAGGCCAAGTTTCTTCGCAACGAAGTCGGCATCCTTGTCGCCACGCCCGGACAAGTTCACAAGCAGCTTCTTATCAGCAGGTAACTCTGCAGCCAGTTTCATCGCATAGGCAATGGCATGAGCACTCTCAAGTGCGGGGATGATACCCTCGGTTCTGGAGAGCACCATGAACGCGTCAAGACACTCCTTGTCAGTGGCAGCTTCATAGGTTGCCCTCCCGATGTCCTTCAAGTGACAGTGCTGTGGGCCGACACCTGGGTAGTCGAGCCCCGACGCTATGGAGTAGACAGGGAGCGGCTCACCCTTTTCGTTTTGCAGGTTCAGACATTCGAACCCATGAATAGCGCCTTTCACGCCATGCGTCATAGTTGCAGCATGCTGGTCTGTGTCAAGACCCAGACCTGCAGGTTCGACACCAATAAGCTTGACGTCTTTATCGTCAAGGAATGCGGAGAACAGCCCTATGGCATTGCACCCACCACCCACACATGCTATGCACGCGTTGGGGAGGCATTTGTTCATTGTTTGAAACTGTTCCCTTGCCTCCTTCCCAATGATGGCTTGGAAGTCGCGGACCATTTTCGGGAAGGGGTGGGGCCCCACAACAGACCCAATGGCGTAGAAAGAACTCACAGGATCCTTTAAATAATCCTCAAAGGCACTGTCGACAGCGTCCTTCAAAGTACGCGTCCCACGCGTGACGCTGATAACCTTGCAGCCCAGGATCTTCATCTTCACCACATTAGGGTGTTCCTTCTCCACATCAATCTCGCCCATATGTATCTCACAAGGTAGGCCGACAAGAGCACATGCTGTGGCCAAGGCAACACCATGCTGGCCTGCTCCTGTCTCGGCGAGAACCTTTTTCTTGTTCATGTACTTTGCAAGAAGTACTTCGCCTATGCAGTGGTTGATCTTGTGGGCACCAGTGTGGTTCAGATCCTCGCGTTTAAGGTAAATCTGTGCGCCGCCGCACTTTTCAGACAAGCGCTTGGCATGGAAGATCGGACTGGGCCTCCCGATGTACTGGGAGAAGAGCTCCGCCAACTCGTCCTGGAAATCCTTCCTCACACGGATCTCGTTGTACGCCTTATCAATGTCGTCCATTATCTGTTTCAGTTGCGGGGGGACGACCTGCCCACCGTATTCACCGAAGTACCCCTTTTCGTCCGGCATGTCATTGTGGAGAGACGCCATTTCAGTCCTGTAGGTTTGCTGCACGTGTACAAATGGGGGTGGCAGATGACTAATATCGAAAAATGATGTGAGGAGACCATAAGATATAACAGGAAAGTCACAAGTCCAAATGGCAGGGTAGGAATAAAAAAAAAAAAAAAAGAATGTGGGGTAAGTAAAAATGATCGTGTGGGACAAATAAAAAAAAAAGAAAGAAAAGAAGAAGGGAAGAAAAATATTGACCAAAGGAAAATCTGATAAAAAAAAAAAAAAGAAATGGGAAGGGTGGGAAAACATGATTCTCGCTTTCATTTTTTTTTTTTTTTTTTTTTTTTTTTATGATGCTCATTTTACAAACTACCCTTCCACTGCCTGCTGTCGGAACCCTGGGTGTTCCTCACACCAGTGGAGTACGCGCTGTTGGTTGGCTTTTTGCGTCCACCTTCATCGAGGTTCTTCCCGAACCCAGGTCCAGACTCCGCACGCAGAGACTTCTTTTTCTTCCCCCCTTGCTCAACGAGGTCTGTGGGTAAGAAATAACCATATTATTTTTGTACTTCAAAACATACTAAAGTCTATCGCTGGCGCGTCCTTCAGCCCCACCGACCTCGCGACTTTCATGAGGTCGAGATCCCCCACAGAGAACACTTCCTGCATCTGGTGCGAAGCGTATGCCTGTAGTGATTTATTGTACCAAAAATGTTGAAGCACATACCAACAGGTACGCCCTGTAAGCCTCCCTCGCGCTCTTGTGGAGGTAGTAGTTCTTTTCGACAAGCTTCTCGAGGGTCAGCTGTACCTGCTTTGACAGCTTCTCGGTCTTAAAGTCGTACTGGCTGCAGTTCACCTTGTGCTCTCGGAGATACTTCACAAACGCAAGTTCCTCAGGAAGGAGGAACAGCAACGCGTTGCCCGAAGACCCTGCACGAGCGGTACGCCCCACCCTGTGGATGTAGGTCCTCGGATCATCAGGCGGGTCGAACTGGATGATCCAGTCAACATGGGGGATGTCGAACCCACGCGCTGCCACGTCCGTCGACAGCAGGATGCCCGACGGTGCATTGCAGAACTGGTGGAACACAGTGCTCCTGCGCTGCTGTTTCAATTTGCCGTGCAGGGCGACGTTAGGGATGTCGATGTAGTTCAGCAGCTCCGAGTGGTACTGCACAGACTTGCAGCTCGAGAAGAACACGATGAGCTTCCCCTTCTGTTTTTTCAAGAAGGTGTACAGCAGGAGGAAACGCAGGTCGGCGGGACACACGATGAAGCCCTGCTCCAGGTTGTCCGCTGTTGACTGGTCGTCTTTCGACGCGACGGAGATGTAGACGGGCGGCTTCGGGAAGGAGATCCTCACAAGGTCCTCGACCTTGGTAGTCTGTGTGGCGGAGAAGAGCATGGTGAGCCTGTTCTTAGGGAGGATGTTGATGATCTGCTTCATCTGCTCTTCAAACCCGTTCTGAAGGATCCTATCGGCCTCGTCAATGCAGAGGGCGAGAAGATTCTTGAAGACGAACTGGGGAGTGGTTTGAAGGTGGTCGAGGAGCCTGCCGGGTGTGGCGATGACGATGTTGACGCCGCGGGAGAGCTTCAAGGCCTCAGGCCTCTTGTTGACACCTCCAGTGATGCAGCAGTGCGTGTGCCTGCCCTTGAAGGGTTTCACAAGCTGAGCGACGACTCCTTCGATCTGGATGGCCAGCTCTCTCACAGGAGCGATGATAATGGCGCCTGTTCCGTTGCGGGTCATGAAGTTGGCACGTTCAAGCAACTCCATAATAGGGATAGAAAATGCCAGCGTCTTCCCACTCCCCGTTTTGGCCTGCCCCAGGACGTCGTTCCCCGCCAGCAACGCAGGGATCGACCTGCGCTGGATCTCCGTCATCGTATCGTACCCAAACTCATTCTTCATGGCATCCTGCAGCCCTTGGCACAGCTCCAGCTCGTCAAACCGCGTCACCTCCGTCGCCACTGTCTTCTTTACCTCTTTCTCATTCTGTACCTTCATGTCCTCAATTGCCGCCTCCCTTTCCTCTTCTCTCACTTCTTTCGGCGTCTTGTACGCCTCATGCTCCTCAGGTACTTTGCTTGCAAACTTTGACTTCTTCTTCCCTACGGTTTTTGGGGCGCTTACGCTGCGCTTTTTACCCGCGACAGGCATGTCTATGGGGTTGTCAAGGTCCCCTTTCTGTTTGTGGGGGTTCTTTTCTTTTCTTTTCTTTTCTTTTTACAACAAAGAAAAAATGAAGGGAAAACATCTATACAGAAGTACATCACGTGGTATCGACTCGCACACGCTCGAGGTAAGGTGAAGGGATTGTGTGTGGACCCCGGTTGGTGTATGGTAGAGAGGGGTGTAAGGGGGTAGGGGTGGTGTAGCTGTATGGGGAGTTAAGAGGAGGTGTAATCCACCATGAAGGGGGAGGCGCGGTGAGGGGAGGCCTAGGTGGGAGCTGAAGGGGTTGGGCTCCACGCGCGGGCCGCGGGGGGTAATACGACTCTTCCTCTCTTTTCCGGTAGCTGTCAAAGCCTTCCCCAACAAGGGAAGCCGGTGGTGTAGGGTCGTCAGGGGTTCGCGTCCTGTCGTCAGTCTCGGCCACAACCATGACCCCCTTGGAAGGAAGCCCAGGAATGATCTGATCCCTGCCTGTCCCCGGTTTTTGTATACCCCTGTCAATACTGTTCCACAGCCACCCACCTTCCTCCGTCACAGATTGATACCTCCACCGCCCAGCGCTCTCTTTTACTATGTTCTGTATCTTCGTAATAACTTCGTCCTTCACCCCTCGGCACACCCACTTCCCGTCGAAGGTCACTTCGTTCCCATTACCCACCCGAATGGTTTTCCCCCTCACCACCTCTCGGCTGTTTTCATGGAGCGCGTACCACCCAGTACCAGGGGTTACTTTTAAAACGAAATTTTCATTAGATGGACCTTGCCATGAAACAGACTGCATTGAGGGTGAGCCCTCCCCCTTCTATGTTTTTATGCCGAGCCGAGAAAAGTGTCAAGAAAGAAAAAGAAAAAAAAAACAAGAAAACCTCTGAAAGACACTCCGTTATCATTATAGATTGACGGCTTCTCGGGTCTTAGGTTTTTCATCTGCGACGTAAGAGTAGGCAACGGCACCGGCCCCTGCGGTGAGCATGCCGAGGGAGTTCAAGAAGCCGATGTGGATGGGGTAGAAGAAGGTGGACATTAAGATGAGGAAGATCATCTTAACGTTCATAATCGCCTGCGAGGCGATGGGGGACGTGTACTCCACGATTGCGAGATACGTGACCTGGTTCAGGAACATGAGCACGCCGTTGGCGCAGGTGGCGACAAAAAAAACACCGAGCGACGTCTTCTCAAATGTATTGTCGTCTCCGAAGAAAACACGTGGCATCTCTAAGAACATGGAAGCTATGAACAAAAGCATCCCAGACATGGGTGCCTCGTAGCGAAGAAGTGTTAGTTTATGGAGTTTATGCTGCGCACTAGCACCTGGTAAGGCTTGAAGCAGTCTGGTGTTGATGACACACTTCCCTGCTCTACAAAAACAGCTCAACAACATACAAATAACACCTATTGCCGTTCCGTTAAGGTTGGGGTCGTTGACAGTGGCCATAGCTGTTCCGAGGACGATGATGAGGACCAACACCCACGCACGGAACGGGACTTTTCGCCTAAGGTACACCACCGTGAGAACGGCCACCCAGACAGGAATGGTTGACTTCAGTATTTGTTGCGATGCGACGGACATGGCGGCCAATGCGAGGTTTGCGAAGCCCAGGTCGCAGCTTCTCACAATGCTCAAGGGGATCAACATGTTCACTAGCATCTCTCGTGAAGCTGTCTCCTTTGCCCCCGTCCCCGTCGCCCTCTGCGCCCCCACCGTGATCATCGTCACCACTATCATCTGCAGCGCGGTGCTCATCAACGGCAACGACTTGAACTCACTAAAAATCTCCTTGTTCGCCAGCGTCCATAAGCTATAAGACAAAAAATTTCCCACCACGCTCCCAGTGGCAGGGTGGCGCAGGAGGTCTTGCATACTTACCACCTGTGAGAAATATGGGTGAGAAAAAAAGGGGGGGGAACACATAAACTAAACAGGGGAGGATGGGGGGACATAAATAGACAGATAAAAAAAATGGTGAACAAAAAGTATGGAAAAGGGAGAGAACAAATAACACAGAAGAAAAGTAGCAAGAAAGACTTAACTGGAAGAAAAAAAAAAGAAACCCCTTTCGCAAGGGGCTGCCGTGAGGAGGCGTTCCTCGTCTTTGATGAGTTGGTCGAGGCTGCGAAGTTGGGTGATGTTGTTGCCGATGGCCTCTCGAAGGGCGGCTTCTTGTTTTTTACTTCTCGGGAGGTGCACTGATTTGATGTGTGTGTCCAGTTGGAACTGCTTTGACCGCAGATCTTCTTCGAGCTCTGTGAACTCCTCTCGGAGGGCAGCTATGTGCTTGCGTTTCTTTGCAATCCTAGCCTGGTGTTGCGACACTCTTGGGCTTGGCCCCCCCGCAGCGGGTGCTAAAGGTGGAAGCTCCCCATTGTGCATTATATGTGCTAGCCGTTCCTTTTCGTCTTCACCCAAAAGCTTTCGTTTTGGCTCTGGTGGTGCAGGCATTTGGAACTCCTCCAAAGGAGTGAGTCTCTTCCCCATCCTTGGCAGCCCCACCCACCCGCACGCATGTAAATCGCTGCTCTTTCTGTACCCTGTAGGCCTCGGAACCTTTACCTTCGCTTGCGACTTCGGTACGACTCGCTGCTTCGGCCTCTCTACCATCTCCCTCCTCTTCCTTTGATCCTGAAGCCGTACCAGCAGATCCCTGTCCAACGTACTGTCCATCGTCTTCTTTCCGTTGTACAGCTTGTACAGCATGTTCCCCGCAGGAGTCCCCCTCTCAAACGTCTTGTACGCCTCTTCCATGTTCCAACCTCCTGATGGCAATGTGGTGCATGCACACAGTGCAGATTAATACAACTAAAAGAAGAACAAAAGAAGAAATGTGTCTTTTTATATTGGGGTAGGGCACAAAAGCAACAGCAACCAAGGGTGGGGAAGGGGGGGGTATAATGAAACACCACCTCCCAATAATTTTAGCAGAGGCTAGGGTGCATGGCGGCTCCTCTCTCAACTAGCCACCATAGTCTGCTGGATGTCGCCGACGACTTCGTCGATCTGTGCAGACGGCTTGTTCTTCATGACCTTCTCGCCGGGGCGGTGTTGCTTCGCGCGAGTGGCGTCCTCTTTTTGGATGACGTCGCACTCCATCTTGAACCTCTCAAGGAAGGGAACAAGGGAACCGAAGAACTCCTCAGGCTGCGGCTTGTCCTTCACCTTCTTAGGTGCGGACCACATGGAGAGGACGTTGTTGAACTGCTCCTTGCATGTAGCGTACTCCGTTTGTAGCTTCGCAAGCTCCGCGTCCGCCGCGGTCTTGAAATCCATCATCTTCGTGACATATGGATCAGACGCCCCCTTCCCGCTCTTTTCAATGTGAGCTACAACGTTCTTGTACTGTGTCCCGAACTTCTTCAGCGCGTCCTCCGCGTCCTTGAACGCCCTGTCCAGGTCGTCGTACTTGATCTGGTGCACGTTGTTCGCTGTGCTCTTCAGCTCTACAGGTAGCCCCAAAGCGTCGTACCGCTCCTTCTTCACAGTGTGTACCAAGTGTTGTAGCAGGTTAATCTTCCCACTCTTGTCCCTTGCAGCCTCAAGCTGAGTCAGTGTTTTTGGAGAGAACCCGCCTGCATTGCCTTTTGCTGTTCCTGCGTTCATTGTGTTGCCGAACCCAAGCAGAACACCTGTGTGTGTACGTGTGTGTGTGGATATACATACCCATCACGTACGGCAGCGACTGGCTGTCGATCACCGAGCAGATGGCAGTCGTCAGCTTAGTCAGCGGTTTCACGATGTTCGACACCATCTCGTTCCAGTCTAGGGAGAACAGCCACGTCTCCGCACGCTTACGGAAGATCGCACTGTTGTACCTGGAAAAGGGTTGTGTCACAAAAAGAAGAAAAACAAACACATACTCGTGGATCATCTTGTAGTAAAGCTCGGGCTTTTCCCACTCCTCGTTCTTCGACATCTTCTCGTCAATCTTCGACACGAACATGTCTTCTTCTTCCTCCGTCGGTATCTGTGTGGCGGATGATGCGTTTCTTTCATTGGTACCTGTGCTTTCAGTGCTTCTAAGCAATCCCTGCTCAGAATGTCTTCGTCCAGGATGTCGAGCCCCTTCTTGATGTCATCTATCTCCGGCATTTTGTGCAACATAATAGATATATTCTGGAACTTCTTGCTGTCCATCATCTCCGTCTTCTTTACCACCTCCTTCAAGGTGCTCTTCTTCTCTCGGCCCTTCTTTGCCTGGAACTTATCAACGAAGTCGTCTTGATCGAATGAACAATCAACTTTGAAATGCACTGCATTCCACATTGTACCCTCTGCCTTCTCGTCTGAGACAGCAATTTTCTCCCAATGGAACACTCGCAGAGGGACCTTGGGCTTACCACCCTTCCACCACTGCACCTGCGGGCCTTTCGCACCTTTTCCCTTTTTAACGGGCGCCTTCGGGGCCTTGCCTTTACCAGCGACTGGTGGTGGGGGGGCTGCTTTCACTGCTGCGCTTGGTGCAGCTGGAGGTGGTGGAGCACCAGTAGGAGGCGCAGGTGCAGGAGGAGGTACAGCACCTCCATGGGACGGAGCACCTGCTGATTCAACGCCCGGCCTGGCTTCGACTGCACCACCTGCTGGAGTGGGTGCGGCCACTTGGGTAACTACGCCTGTGACGGGGTCCACATGCGAAACAGTGGCAGGAGCCGTGGTTGCACCAGACTCTTCGTCAGGCGGCGGCCCCATGTCGTCGCTGTCGCTATCAGTGGAGGGTGGGGGGAGGGATTCTTCGTCATCTGTGGGCGGTTCGATGGAGTCGTCAGAGTCATCATCATCATCGTCATCAGGTGGCCCGATCCCGTCACTGTCCATCGAGTCGTCGGAGTCATCGTCGTCGAGGTTCATGCCAGGGGGACGGGGCGCACGTTCAGCAGCAGGTGTCGCCACAGGGCCCACAATGTGCTCTACGTTGCTGCGGAAATCCTGCGCAGCTTTGAACCCTTCGAAAAGCTTGCTGCGGACGTCGACCAGCATCATCTTATCAAGCGCGTTGCTCATTTGCACGGGGCGGGTGCTGGGGGGAATGGGGGCCGTAGGGATGTTCATCCCGCCACCGTCAGCGAACCTCTTTGTGGGGTGGTACAGCGGCGAGATGCCAAGCTGGATGGAGGCCGCGTAGAGGGTTTCCTGGAACTTCTGCATGCCCAACCTAGCGTCTCTGATTTTGTTCTGCTGCTGCTGGAAGATGAAGACTTCCTTGTTGATGCTATCGTAAGTAGTTTTCTCACGGTCGAACACCTTCATGTACTTCAGAGCGGACCCCCAACATTCAGGGATTTTCAGAGTGGACCGTGTTTTTTTAAAGGTTTCTAGCAGTCTTCTGAGGGTGACATCCTCAGAGGTCAGAGCGTCAGCCTTCTGGAGCAGCCCGCACTGCTGCCATCTGAATAGGAGTTTTTTAGCCTTGTATGCAGACTCTTCTTTAGTTTTCTGGAGGAGGATGTTGAGGAGGCCCATCACGTTGGTGAGAAGCTGGATCTCAGTGGTTCCGAGAAGGATGGCGAGGGTGGCGTAGCAGTCGATGCCTTCCTTCTCGACGAGGCGCTTGACTGCTTTGTGGACAGCACGGCGGCCGGCATCTATTTTGGTCTTGATAAGGGCGCCTTCGCTGTTTTGGGAAGTGATCCATGCTGCGTCCTCTGTGTTCTGCAACTGGTCAAGGAACTTCACAGTGATGATAAGGATAAGGACAGCGGGGCGGGCGATCTTGATGGCAACGTCGCCTTGTGAGTCCTTCTGCGTCACAATCTTCCACACTCTGTCTACGATGTCAGGCTGTTCTAGTAGTTGCTGCAGCCCGTTCAAGTACAGAAGCAGTCCGCACACAGTGTCCAGCACGTACCCCATAGCTGCACCAGCCTTTGGCATCAATTCCAACAAGTTCAACAAACCCCCAGCCTCCACCAACCCTTCTGCGAAATCCGAGTCAGCATCGACTCTCTGCTTGCACGAGTACACGACTCCCATCAGCTCTCTCCCACTTGGATCGGCGTGCTGTATCATGTCCAACACCTCTCGCGGTGTTCTTGTAGAGATATCCATTTTTTTTTTTTGTTTGCTCCCCTTAGTCCGGGAGCGTCCTTTTCTTTTTTTTTTTTTTTTTTTTTTTTTGTTCCTCTCCTTTTTTTCCCCTCTCCTCTTCTTCAGCTCGCAGAGAAAGATGACAAAAACAAAATGTAGGAAAAGGAAACAGAGGGAGAGAAGGGAGAGAACAAATAGCAGTTAGAGAACATGCGTTCGGTGTGTCAAATATCATTTCGTAAGTAAACGACAACGTCGAGTGGACAGTGGGTAGGGGGGGGGGAGGGGGGATTGTTTTGTTTTTTTTTTCTGTTCCTCTGGACACATACGGATGGACGAGGGGCAAGTAACCCCTGTGGCAACTCAATCAAGCCGGAGTTGCCACACGTTCCTATCACGTCAGGTAGATGCAGTCTGAGGACTGTGTCATGATCTTTTCGCTGTCTTCACAACCCGCAGCGGTGGACTCAAAAAGTCGTTTGTAGTAGTAATAGTGGTTTCATCTCTCCCCCCCCCCCCCCCCCCCCCGTTTGGGACCTTCTCGTGAGCTGAAAAAAACAACGAAATACGGTGTCCAAGTCAAATAAGAAAAAAGAGAGAAGAGAACAATGTTTGTCTCAGGAAACAGTTTATAAAAAAAAAAAAAAAAAAGTAAAAAGAATAAGTGTAAAAGAGTTAATAAGAAGAAAAAAGAAATTGGTGGTGTTACATGGAGGAAAAAAAAAGAGGGAAAAAAGGGAAGAAAACAGGAGAAAAGGGGAGAAGATGAAAGAGGGAGGAATACCATAAAAGGGGGGAGGGAGCAAAGAAATCGGAAAATAAAGTTGGCTTTGCACCCCTACTTTGTTACTTGCTCTTTGTTTCGCACTTACTATCCTTTGCCAGATTTCTTTTTATTTCTTGTTCTCCAAGATATGACTTAATCACTATATACATGCACTGCCAGCAAGCCCTTCCAGCTCGGAAATTGGCACCAACAGGGTAAAAAAGTCAGAAAAAGGATAGTCGCATCGCACAGCTTACATCTTAGCAATCTCTGCCTCGACCTCCTTAGTCTTGCCCTGTTCCAACATCTGTTCCCACTTCACAAGCTTAGAATTTCCGCTGATCTGTAATGTAATGTAATGTGATGTAATGTAAATCATACCATGATGTTCACTAGCTGCACCTCAGACTTCCCAAGACGGTCAGCGTTGGAAACATCCCATTTGCCTCCGACAGAAGCAGAGTCCACACCAGCTGTGCCACGGGCCTGCAGACCCATCTTCTTGCACATGTTCTTGAAGTCCTTCCTCTGCGACACAAGAGGGATGTTCAACATTTGTCCAGCACGCAGACCCGTCCCAAGGTTGGATGGGCAAGTCAAGATGTAGCCAAGGTGCTCGTTGTGCATGAAGTCGTAGCCCTCTGACTTCAACACCTTCTGTACCTCGTTGCACGCTGTCGAGAACCTGCGGAACACATCCTTGATGTCGTCACCCTTCTGCATCGACACGATCCTCAGGTGGTCCTCCTCACCCACCCACACGAAGAAGTTCTTCGCGTCGTTGTGGAAGATCCCACGGGCGTCAGGCCAGTGTCTCCCCATCCCACTCGCCAGCAGAAGTGTCGAGTCGGGCTCCTGGAACAGATTCCCAGCAGACCTCAGTTCCTCTTCCTTCTTCTCGGACATCCCACCCATCTTGGGTTGGTACGACATGCTCCCATGGAGGGGGAAGTAGTCACCCTTCAAAACACCCTTCAGGTTCAACAACCCCTTCACACACACCCTCTCCAGCTCCCTGCGTTCATCGAAGCCGATGGCGGGCGGGAGCCTGATGCCCCTCACAGACCTTCCCGTGCGCACCCTCGAGGTGAGGACGTACTTCCCACTGGGGTCGATCTTGGTGTCGAGGACGTGGTTGATGTCCATGTCGGTGGGGTGCTTCGCGTTCCTCGGGTACCCCCCGTGCCTGGCGGAGATGACAGGCTCGAACAGGTCTGCAAAGACGGTGAACGACTCCTCGTCGCCGGCGGTGATCCCGCAGGTCTTGATCATCGGGTGCCCTGGGTTGTCAACACCCGTTTTGATACACTTCGCAAGGGTCACACCATTCTTCGTGGTGACATCCTTGTACTTGGCGTAGATCTCAGGGTGGTCCCTCAGGAACTCAGCCATAAAGCTGGAGTGGTTCGTCATGTCGGGCATCTGGTCGGGAGTGAAGTCGGCCGGGTAGGTGGCACCCTTCTCGGTGCAGTAGTACTCCTTGTCACCGCAGCCGGCTTGGATCCACTTGGGGAGCTTCCTCACGCCGGGCGACATCGCCTTCGGGGGGTAGTCGAGAGAGGCACAACTGCCCTGCTCTACACCAGCGGCAACACCGAAGCCCACAGTGCAAGCTGCCGCGAGTCTCAGGCCGCGTCTGATATACATTTTACTTATGTGTGGAGGAGCTGTGTAGAGCTGTGTAGAGCTTCAGAGAAGAAAGAATTCTGCAAAAAAGAAAAGGAACCTACGGCTACCCGTCACAGTGGCTGGGTATTGCTTTGCTTCCGTACCGAAAAAAGAGAGGGGGAAAAGAGAATGTGTAAATAATGTAGAATGGAAATAGGCACCACGAGAGTGCGCCTCTTCAGTTTTTTTTTTTTTTTTCCTTCTCAAGAAACAATCTTAGTTTTGTTATTGCAAAGAAGAAGGGGGGAAATAGCGGGATAAAATGAGACTGGGGAGGTTATATAAGGGTTGAACAGGGAAGGCCCTCGTAAGTAGTGTACAGTGAGAATGGAGGAAAAAGAAATATAGTAACTTGACATGCAGAGGGGAATGCATATTGGCCTAACGGGAAGAAAGCCTAGAATAGCCTTTTTCTCGTTTCTTTTTTAAACACCCACCATGCGGTTTTAAATTTCTTGAAGTCAAATCAACAATTGATTACAAAATCACTTAATCTAAAGCGCAACTTTGGAGGGAATCAAGAAGAGAATAAAAAGGAACGGGGTAGAAGAAAAAAAAAAAGAAAGAAAAAAAAAGAAAATAAAAATACAACAACTCTTCGGTGGTAAAAGGAAAAGAAATTAAGCTTGCCTTATTGTTTTCAACGGGAATCACATGTTGCCAATCTCTGCCTCAACCTCCCTCGTCTTGCCCTGTTCCAACATCTGTTCCCACTTCACAAGCTTAGAATTTCCGCTGATCTGTAATGTAATGTAATGTGATGTAATGTAAATCATACCATGATGTTCACTAGCTGCACCTCAGACTTCCCAAGACGGTCAGCGTTGGAAACATCCCATTTGCCTCCGACAGAAGCAGAGTCCACACCAGCTGTGCCACGGGCCTGCAGACCCATCTTCTTGCACATGTTCTTGAAGTCCTTCCTCTGCGACACAAGAGGGATGTTCAACATTTGTCCAGCACGCAGACCCGTCCCAAGGTTGGATGGGCAAGTCAAGATGTAGCCAAGGTGCTCGTTGTGCATGAAGTCGTAGCCCTCTGACTTCAACACCTTCTGTACCTCGTTGCACGCTGTCGAGAACCTGCGGAACACATCCTTGATGTCGTCACCCTTCTGCATCGACACGATCCTCAGGTGGTCCTCCTCACCCACCCACACGAAGAAGTTCTTCGCGTCGTTGTGGAAGATCCCACGGGCGTCAGGCCAGTGTCTCCCCATCCCACTCGCCAGCAGAAGTGTCGAGTCGGGCTCCTGGAACAGATTCCCAGCAGACCTCAGTTCCTCTTCCTTCTTCTCGGACATCCCACCCATCTTGGGTTGGTACGACATGCTCCCATGGAGGGGGAAGTAGTCACCCTTCAAAACACCCTTCAGGTTCAACAACCCCTTCACACACACCCTCTCCAGCTCCCTGCGTTCATCGAAGCCGATGGCGGGCGGGAGCCTGATGCCCCTCACAGACCTTCCCGTGCGCACCCTCGAGGTGAGGACGTACTTCCCACTGGGGTCGATCTTGGTGTCGAGGACGTGGTTGATGTCCATGTCGGTGGGGTGCTTCGCGTTCCTCGGGTACCCCCCGTGCCTGGCGGAGATGACAGGCTCGAACAGGTCTGCAAAGACGGTGAACGACTCCTCGTCGCCGGCGGTGATCCCGCAGGTCTTGATCATCGGGTGCCCTGGGTTGTCAACACCCGTTTTGATACACTTCGCAAGGGTCACACCATTCTTCGTGGTGACATCCTTGTACTTGGCGTAGATCTCAGGGTGGTCCCTCAGGAACTCAGCCATAAAGCTGGAGTGGTTCGTCATGTCGGGCATCTGGTCGGGAGTGAAGCTTGCCGGGTAGGTGGCACCCTTCTCGGTGCAGTAGTACTCCTTGTCACCGCAGCCGGCTTGGATCCACTTGGGGAGCTTCCTCACGCCGGGCGACATCGCCTTCGGGGGGTAGTCGAGAGAGGCACAGTTCCCACCTCCCTTCCCAAATGAGGCGATTCCGAACCCTGCAGTGCACGCAGCTGCTAGACCGAGTCCGCGCTTCATGGTTTTCGACATTTAGTTCCTGCTTTTCTTTTTCCCTTTTAGCTTCAGAACCTTAGGGAAGTGTGGTGTTGAGGACAAAAAAGGGAGGTCGAAGAAGAAGAAGAAGAAAGAAAAAGAAAAATCAATTAAGAGCAGTTGAGGCGAAAAAATATTTGTAAATAAAAAAAGAAAGAAAGATGAGATGTGGAGGAGAGGGAGGATATTTCTTCTGAAAAAAATAAAATGGCTCAGTGAGAGAGAGTTAAGTCACCTCCCACCGCTCACAGGCCACGGGAAGGAGCGGCGCAAAAGTTTGCAGGCTTTTTCTTTCTTGTTCTTCCTCCCGTGTGTGTGTGTGTGTCCCCTAAAAACCCTCCCCAAATCACTACGCAAAAAAAAAAAAAAAAAAAAAAAAAAAAAAAAAAAAATACTGTTATTTATCCCTCCCCGAAGCGTTTATTCTGATTTCTGTAAACCTCCATTCCTTGAGGCAAGCCCCCACAATATAAAACCGCGGCGAAAAAAGAAAATGTGTCATATACACAACGAAGAATGGAAAGAAAAAAAAAAGAAGAAAAAAACACACTTTTTTTTTCTGAGTTTTTTTATTTTTATTTTTTTTTCTTAAATACCCATTTCTAAAACCCTGCCTTTCCAAAAGAAAGAAAAACTATGGTACACAAAAAAAAAAGGATAAAAAAATAAAAAATAAAAATAAAAATAAAAATAAAAATAAAAATAAAAATAAAAATAAAAATAAAAACAAAAATAAAAATAAAAACAACACTTTTTTTTTCTTTTTTCTCGCACCCTTTCCCCCCCCCCTTTTTTTAATGCACATCTGTAGTGTCACAATGCCTAATGGCGAGAAGAAGTTGTTCCCGTAGAATAGCAGCAGTTGAAAAGCGCGGGAGGTCAAGCTGGTTGAAGCACGTGTGCGCCATTGGAAGCGAGTCTTTACGGTGCGACAGAGCTATGCGTTCGATTCTAATTTGCAACGGTTGATGAAGAGGCATTCTAGGTCGTCCCGTGACGAACCTGAGAAACCGCTGTTTGTCAAGCCTCGAACATGTGGTAAGCACAGACCAAAGATCATGTGTTTCCTCCTCCGTGATGCTGAAACCAAGCCTCGCGTTCTTCGCCAGCTCCCCTATGTCGACATCGGGCTTCCCACAAATCCTCGTTTCGATCTCCTGAGCAGAGAGTAAGGCCAACACAATGTTGGGCACAACCTCCAGCATCCCTTTCCTCAAGCTGTTGATCTGTTGGTCTGACTCCTTCAGCTTTGCCTCCGCCGCCAACTTACAATATTTATGCCTGTTTTGCAAGGTTACAGGTATCTGCCTTCCATGAGGAACCAGATCGTGCAACAGGCACCTCTTCTGCTGGTCCTGATGCCCTGGTACCGCAAAGTAAAGCATTAACTCAGAAAATTCTTCCTCAGTCAAATCCTGACCTCCGCTCCGTGCTTCCTTCGCGATGCCAAGCGTCCTGAAGAACTCGGCATCGTAGTGATCCGCTTGGCTGCATGGTTCCCACACCAGCTTCTTCCAGAACAGCGGGTGCAAGTCGATGCCGAGGATGTCGTTCGTTCGAAGACAAGTCCCCATCAGCCTCCCTATCGTCCCTAGCAGCGCGAGTTCCTGTTGTCGTATTTTTTTTTCTTTTTTCTTTTGCAGTAAACATACCTCAGGGTTCGTGCAGTTCGGGTTGAGGTAGAACCTGTCCTCACAAGGAATGAGCAGGTTGGAGTTCGGTGCCATCAGTTCCTTTTTTTTTTTTTTTTTTTTTTTCTAAATAAATATTTGTTTACAACATACCTGGCTGATAGATGACAGCAAGTCCTTATACAGCCCTCCGATATCAATACCATCCTCGCCGGAGAAGCGCACAGCGAAGGCAGGAGTGGAGCACGACAGTTGCACCGACCCGTCACATAGGTGTGAGTGCAGTTGGGGCAGAAGAGTCGTCGGCTGGTGGAAATGGGCTTCTTTCGTATCTGTGGTAAGATGAAAACCCAAAGTACCCCTCGAGACATACCATCGTTGTGGTCAGGGTACCTGTTGAAGGTGAGGCATGCCTTGCCAACGGTTTCGACCTTTGGTGTGTGATATTTACAACAACCGAATACCTCAGTTTGCTTTAGTGCCGTGCTCACTACTGCGTCTTTGCACTGCGTCAGCAGCAGCCCCTTCGTGGCCATGAAGCGCTTGGCGAGCTCTGAGTTCCGTGTCCCATGCTGTGTGAGATCCAAGTAATACACAATGGGGATCAGCAGCACAGAGTTGATATTATACAGCGTCATCAAACAAGCGCTGACCTCAGTGCGTGTCAAGTCCGGAAGGGGGATAGAGATGCCACCAGCGATTTCTGTCATAAACGCAGTGCTGCTGGGAGCCTGAAGGTCAGGATTGATGTGGTGCTGCAGTGCCCTGTGGTCATGTGGTCATGTTGTCGTGCCGCAAGCAGCATACCTATACACCGCGTCGGGCGACAGCCTGAAGAGCGTGTTACCGTTCTTTGACAACGAACTTACGAGCTGTGAATGCAGTTTTGTTTTAGTATGTATCACGTTACCTGTGCGAAGGCTGACCACTGCTTCACCCCCAGCACAGGGTGTACGCCCTCCCGCACTCCACCAGGTTTCCCCCACCGGTACGCGTTGATGAGAGAAGAATCGATGTCCGGAACTGTGTTGTCTCATGATTTATATTGTCACACACCTGGAGCGGGTAAGAAGACTGTAACCGTCGTGACAGCACGCACTTCTGTGCTGCGAAGCCGCCTGCGGCGGCTAACTAAGTCATGGTGGTGCTTGGATACGGGAGCGGCTTCAATCCATGCACGAGGCACATCAGGGCGCCTCTGCGCTGTAAGTATGGAAGGCAGGGCCAGCGGTTTGTCACTGGTAATGCGGGAGACAAAGTCCTCGAAGCCTTCGAGAAGGGCAAATATAGAGTCTTTGGCGGAGCGTGCTGGGACGGACTGGATGAGGTCGTCCAATAGGTCCGACGCACCGGCGGTTACCAGTCCGTGACGCAACCTAACTAGTAGCTCAAGAGCAGCATGCCACACGGGGGCACCTGCAGACAGCGGGGCGGTCCTGTGTGCAGCCAAAACATGTCGCAGCAACGGCCCCAACGCTTCCACACCCTCAGTCACCGCAAGTGGCGGTGATGACCCAACATACTGCTTCAAGAAGATTGGTGCCAGATCAGCAACAAGCGCTAATGCATCCCTCCTTTTCCTTTTCGAGTGCATGTGCGCAGCAGCCACGAGTGCGGCCAATATAGAGACTCCTTTCCTGGTGTTCACTTGCGGGACACCTTTCAGTATCGTCATCAGCGGCCACCTCCCGCTCCTAGACTCCTTACCGTGTGCTCCCAACAGCAAGGGACGCAGCACAGCCAATGCCGTGTCGAACGAAGAGTGGAATATCCAACTCCTTTTCGTGCTCGTTAAGGCTGGGGCCGAGTTTGTAAGTGGCTTCATCAATTGCACGCCGTTCCATTCAGTTGGCGACCAGCCTAGCTGGTGATGCAGCCATTTCCCGCACTGCTTGACTTCCGCAACAACCTGTCCCGGCAGCAGTGCGGAAAACACAACAGAGAGCACAGAAGGCGACGGTGTGATTTTGACGAGCGAGTCTGGCATAGCAGCAAGAACCTTCCACCTCTGTACGTGCTGAGGTACAACTTCTTGCGGCTGACAAGCCAAGCTTAGTAGTCTGCCCATAAGGGTGTGCAGTGCAGCCACACCTCCTAGTTCGACGACGCACTCCGAAATGGCCAAGGCAGCTGTGGTACTACGAGTCGTCACCTTAGGGTTATGGTCCAGTAGAGAGGCTACGAATTCACCAGCATTTTCCCATTTCCCTTTCCAGTCTAGCAGGTTGGGGAGTTCCCGCGCAAGAGGAGACGGAGTAACTACTTGCATGTTGGTGATGGTGGATTCTGATTCAGGTGCTAAAATGCTTATAACCGCCCGAGACGCTATGGCGCAGAGGGAAGTTGACACGTCGAGAAGGCCCAGCCACAATTTCACCACAGGTGCAGCGCTCACAATCTCACGGATGCCCTGCATGTCTACAATGCAATCGGGTGTTCGTCTGTCCAGCGCTTGGCATCCTAAGCAGGAGCACCCTTTGTGCTTTCCACATCTGTTTGTAGTATACATCTGGCAGTATCCGCACGTACACAACGTTTCGCCATTCGCAACAGCCCCGCAGCGATACAGGCCATCAAGCCCTTTCGTCGCAAGTCTTCCTTCTGTGTTGGGGATGGCTTCTTGTGCCTCAGCGCCAGCCGATTCGCTGATCGAAGGAAACAATGCGGCGACCTCGGCACCCCCCGAGGCCATCTCTGACCCCAAGCACTGCAGGTATGGCAGTTTCTCGCATTTTTCGCTCTGTGTGAGTTGAAGTTGTGAAAGTAGGCATACCGAGAGCAGAATACTAAGGAACCTCCTGGGACCTTGGAATTTTGCAATTGGAGACGCAGGGGAGACCGGAGACTCCGGCGTTTGCACAGGAACGCCATTCTGTTATCATGTTTTTTTTTATTGTATAGAGCATACCGCTGTGGCCTGAGGGCTCTCGCTGTTCACGAAGTGCAGTTGGGATATATCGGTGAACTGATGGCCGTGGTCAACATGTACTACACCCCGCCTGAAGCACCTGCCGCATAGATCAAAGTCGGGACACGTGTTGCAGCGGTACCACCCCGCAGACCAGTCGGACGAGTCGATCTGAAGCGGATGGTGCCCGCACCCATCACACGAGTGAGTGCTGCGTTCCACGTACTGATGGAAGTCCAGTCTCGGGTCAACCTTCAGCGCACGCTTGGGAATCTGCGGCCGCCTCCGGGTGACTTCTTTCGAGCCCCAGGCCGTACCCGCTAACGCATTCAACTGGTGAATCGACAACGCCTCAAGATGCGCCCTCGACGGTGCCAATGCGACCTCTGAGGACCACCCATTGCTAGGAGTGTACGCCCAGCTGGCCACATCCCCTAGAAGGTCTTTATTCTCCAACAAAGCCGTTCTCGTCTGGTTCGGGTAGTGCTCTGCATACGCTTCAAGCAGCCTCAGACACCCCACTAACACCCAGTTTGAGATTGCACTTGGAGCTGACTTGTTTGCGCCCTTCACGTACATAATGCCTAGTCTGTCAACAGGGTCTGGCAACGTGGATAGCAGACCAATGAAAGAATGACACTCGTCATCAGCGAGGTTTTCGCAGGAATGCTCTGCAAGCATTCTCAGATGTGGTAGAGGGTCCTGCACGTTACGATTGGTCTCTTGGACATCGCACACAGTCGCTTTGGCGAGGGAGAAGGCAGCCTTGGTGGCCTGAAGTGTTGCTGACAAGAGATCACCGATTTCTGGAGAGGGTAGTGGAGTAGAGCAGGCAACGGGGCCATCTGCTGGTTCGAGGCGTGAAACAACAACCTCACGGGCGACACCATCTGCCAGGACCCGGGCAGAGTGCAACGTGGGGTACCATTCCGTCACTGTGGCTAAAGTGGACGCTGCACCGGGGGAGTGCACAAGGACGCGCATCCCACACTCTGTGGTAGAGGGCAGTGCACCCAACACCCTCAATGCAACCAAGAATCCGGACCCCACCGAAGTGTCTAGGATAGAGGCCATTGACCTGGGCTTTGCGTTTACAGCATCTGCGAACCGCGTGAGCCTTCCTCCGATGGCTGTAGCCACCGTGTTTTGCCAGAGGTTCGATCCGAGCAGCGCGCGCAGCAGGCAACTTGACGCAACAGCCAATTCAGACGGACCAGACTGCATGAAGGGCAGACAAGGCAGCATGAGCTCTTCTAAGAGGCGAACCATGCCATCTCCAGGTATGTGGCATTCCAAAGGCCGTTCAATGGGCAGCGGCCCATCTTCTGTAATCCCCATGTGTGAGAACGCTCGGCTCAAACCGCCCTTCCACGAAGTGCTGACTTTTCCTGACGCGTCTAGACCGCCTTTCTGTGATTGTTGCACAACTGATTGTATGATGCTGTCCCATTCATCAGGAGATGACTGGGAGACTACAGGACACAACACTCCTAAAGCCTGAACCCTCAGTACTAAAGGAGCTTCGGGGTCAGAAGCGAGTCGGAAAAGCGCTTTTGTCGTGTCATCTGGCACCAAAGGCTTCAAAACCCCCTTGCCCGCAGCTACCCTAACAAGGACCGCCAATGCAGCACGCGCCCTGCCCCACTTCACGTTTGATTTCAGCACAGTAGAAATCCCTGATGAAATTAGGCTCGTGATAGGCTTAATGACCTTAGGGTTGGTCACTCTAAACCTCGCCGTCTTCAGAGCAACGGATGTCATGGCTCTCCATGCGAGCGAGCGCACACGGATCCCGAGTACCTCGACTTCGGAGAGCTGCTTGACGAAGGGGTGGCGAGCTGCGAATTTAAAAGGCGGAGAGAAGCGGCACTGGAGGCATGCCTTGGAGCCTAGCCAGATAGCAGGGTGCCATTCACCTCCTGGGACAGCTGCGTGAAAACCAACAAGCTTCCCGTTGCGTGTGAAGTAGACCTCGTTGGTGCCCTTCAAAATGCCGCACCCGATGGTCTGCCCAGCAATATAACCCACCAGCACAGATGACGACCGAGACGATGCCGAGCTAGCCCCAGGCAGCACACCGGCGCTCTCGGGGACGTTCGGTGCGTCAGGGCCAAGCTCCGCTGCGAAGGTTCCATCTGACTTCCACCACACGAATTGCTTTGGAGCCCCACCCTCAGCAGGCGGCGCCCTTGCCACGCCAATAGCCATCGTGTGCTTAGGGTGTCTGTCGATCATGGACTGCATTGAAGGTACCGACGACAGTCTAACTTCAAAATACTCGCAGGAGGCAGTCGCGTCTCTCGGGGCATTGGGCCTTGGCGCGTCAAGTACCCAGGGCTTCACTGTGTGCAGCACTTCCGTCTCTGATGCCACTGCCGATGGTGCAGGTGCGTCGTGGTTGTCCCACACCCACCCAGAGTTGCTGGGTTCTGCCCCGGGTGGGGAGTACACAGCAGCCCCTAGGGCATCAGCCGATAGCTTCAAGGAGAGCGATCCTCGCCCAATAGTAGAACTGCCTCGCCAAAGCTCGGGGTCGAGGTGATGGTGTGTGGATGTCTGCAGAGCTGACTGGTCGTCAGAAGGAAGTGCACAACTGTCGTGTAACTTTTTCAAACCCCCTACGGCCTCCAGCCTGAGAAGATCGCTCTCAGTCCAGTCCAAGTTTAAGAGGGTCATTTGAAGGGAGCGGAGCTGCGCCATCTGCGAAGGGCTGACTAGCGCATCGGCGTCGAGAGCGGTTTTAAGTAAATCGAAAAACTCACCCTGAATCGTGCCGCATGCATCAGGACCAGAGCCTTGGCATCCGGCAAGGGGGTGCGCACCGCAAGCAGCAACACAAGCAACAGACACTCTGAGGACTTCCAGCAGTACGAACCCTTTAGGTACAGTGGCCAGCGGTAGTTTAGCAGCCTCCTTAACAAATTTCGCGCAATTGGTTAAGCCCTCGGCACGTTTCTCGGCTAGTTCTCTTTGTGAGAGAAGTGCTTCTTCGAGCTCTTCGAGATCCAAATTCGGTGCGATGCACAACCTGAGCAGCTCGGACGCGGCAGAAAGCGTGTTATCATCATGCTGGTCGGACACGACCAACCTCCTTTGCACTTCGGTCAGCTCTGCTGTACTGGGCCTCCTTGTCAACGCTTGTTTCTGGCTGCTAGTATTCTTCAGCCCCATTTCCCTGACCTTTGTAACCATGAACCTACATCTCTTCACGAACGTGTCGATCACAAGGTCGTCGCCTTCGTCGGCAGAACGGAGCCTCGTGCATATTGTGTCTCTGTGCAGCTCTACAGCTGTGAGCAATGGAAGCAGCGTGGCATTATCTGTAGGGCACGGGCAGGGCAGAGTCAGACGGATAAGGGCAGCGAGCATGGCACGCAACATCGTTGCAGTCCCAATACCACCAGGGACGATTCTGTGCCCTAACTCCGCTACGAGACCCTTCCAGAGGCTCATCCCGGAGTCGGTGCCGTCGATGATCTGTACACAAATATCGTCTTGAGGGGTCTTCACTATGCCACCTTGGAAGATGATAGAAGTGGTTACCCACTCGAGTACCGGAGGCGAGGGGCACTGCGTAGGTGGCACGTACCCACAGATTTGTGTCGACGCAGTCATCACAGACGCGATGAGGTCCAGCAGCCAGCCAGTCCGAGGTGCTTGCTCTGTTCCAAAAGCTCGTAGGATCCCGCTGACAGGTCTTGCACTCTCACGGTCGGAGCCCGTGCGCCTCCTCCTCCTGTGTTCCTTCTGCACTTCGGCCACTACAAGACGCGATGTTTCAAGTGTCACCCTGGTCTGTCTCATTTCACCCATCTCATTCGAATGCAGCAGCGAGCCCGGTCTGTTCGGGTCCCAGTACACGACAGTATAGTCACCTGTTGTATTTCTTTTCCCTTTCGTGTGCATACCAGTTGTGTCTATTGTTAACGCAACACTTGTTGCAGAACCAAACTCATACGCATCGCATGAACCAGGGCCACTGGAGCCAGTTAGCCTGATTTCATGCCACAGTGTGGCGGCCGCTTCTGAGGAACTGATCGCTGGGTGGTCCATAGGGTGCTCGCGTGCTAGGTCCACGAGATTGTTCTTCAAAGACCCCAAGAGTGCCCGTAGGTCGCAGAAGCCGGCAAGCTTGGTATGCAGCATAGGCAGCGCACCCAACAGCAGAGGCACCAGTGTGGATGTTGCTGTGGGCGTATCAGGTGTTTCTTCCCCTGAAATCTTGAACAGCTCTGTCGTATACTCCGCCAAACGCTTTACTGCTTCATCATCGCCCAGTGTTGCAGAGGCAACCACGCAGCGCTGAAGTGCTACAGCCAAAGGAAGAAGAGGGGGTGCATCAGGTTGACGAACTGCCGCGAGAAGCTGCTTTAGAGTAACACTGACGGAAGCACCACGAAGGAGGTAGTGCGCTGACGCTCCAGCCAGGGCGCCTACCAACACATTGAGCACCGTGCGTTCAGACCTCGACAACGGTTTCGACGAGCCCCAGCCTTGCTGCAGCAGCTTCTGGAACTGCGACACCTTCGACGTTGTGGACGGGAAAAACACCCCAGCAGGGACACCAGACTGCAGCAGGTCTTCAACTGCCTTGGTCAGCGTGGGCGTGGTCCACGAGTCGTCATCAACTACAGCACACGCATGCGTGTAGAGTTCTTCAAGCATTGCGCTGTTGCGTCGGATGGCGTGCGGCGACCACCCATTCTGGCTGAAGCAAGCATTCAGTAGACCAGCAGCACCTTTGCACAGGTCAACATCGCGTGTTTCCCTGCCCAATGCTAAAAGTCTACACAACCGCTTCAAGCACGACACAACAGGGGATAAGTACAATGCAGACAACACAGCAGGTGCTGACGATGTGTGCCTATGAGCAAGAGACGCCAGCACGTTCAGCATCCCTTTTCCAGCAGCCTTTGACCAGTGGTCGCCCGCTGTGTTCACCTTAGGTACGTCTTCATCAAGTGACGCCTCTGAGCTTCCGCCGTAGCCAGCAACAAGCAAGCCAGTGGGTTGTGAAAGTGCCCAAACATCACCGGAAACAGCATCAAGTGCAAGGGGGCCATCCAAAGGCAGTGTAGAACCACCTTCACCGCCTTCAGCCACGCCACCTACTGGTACTCCAAGTGGCACCAATTGCTCCCTCAGGAGGTGCCCCGTGTTGGCATCGTATGTTGAGATTACACGACCCCCTCCTGGGCCACCGGATTGTTTCGGCACTGAAAGCATCAGTTCCTTGTCCGCTGTAAACACCGAAAGGCCGCGCAACGATGGAATGTACACAGGCCAGCCGTCGGGGTTTGTGTTGGAGTTACGGAACACTGGCATGTCGGGGACGTGCTCCCATGTGGCACCATCCTGCAGGAGAAGGTGCCTCCGGTGTGCTGAGTGGTCGTATGCCTGAACACCCACCGACTGATCCATGGGCCAGTAGGCCAAAAGCCCGCTCTCTGGTGTGCACTCGCGCGGGGGCAGCGAGGTGTGGAGGTATGCTCTGACTTGCTCCGTGGTTCTGCAATCAGCCCAAACCCTTGCCTCGGCGACACACCCTACAAACGCATTCCCAACAGATCCATGCATAGCCCTGTCCGACTGCCGCATGTCGGGGATCGACGACGTGCGCGGTACTCGAATGCCCCTCATCCCGGGAGGCGGCACGTGGGAAATGTCCTCTGGTTCTGCAGGCTTGTCGTGTGCATCCTTCATGTGCGGTTCACCGATCAAATTCCCGTTTCTGTAGAGATTCCAACCATGGGCGCCATCGTGCGTCACGCACAAGTGCACCCAGTGGTGGCTGTCAGCTCCTGGGACGGAAGCAGACACTCCCCTGTGCTGGTGTTTAGTGGTACTTCCAACGAAGTAGAGAGTATGCCGCTTCTGTCTGTCGATAGAAAGGTGCACTCGGTACTCAGGTGTCCCCCAGCAAAGGATCGTTGCAGGAGAGTCGACAGCGCCACGAACCCAGGCCTCCAAGGTGCATGGCTGTGATCTGGACAGCTTCGGAAGAGGGTGCGAGAACTCAGGGAGGGAGTTCCTTGTCAAGGACAGCGCGGACTGGTGGTGTCGGTTCCTTCTAGAAGGGGTGATAGGGATGCGGAGTTGGATGGACCTCTCGGGGACCTGCGTACCGAGTGTCTCGATGGAACAAGGATTGCTGGTGGGAGACTGCGCAGGTTTACCTTCTTCAACAGTAATGGAAACCCAGTGCACGAGTGCTTTGGGTGCCATGCTGGTATCTCCTTCTTCACCAAGTCTGTCGTGCTGCTGGCGCACAACCGTTTGCAGTAACGCTGCAATCTCGTCAGGGAGTTGTGCGACGTCGTTCATAGACTCCCCTCCTGTCCCTCTGAATACGGCCTCGACGAGCCCATCCACAGCACGTTCAACGGGCAGTGTACCTGCTCTGACGTGTGCCACAGCGGCTTCCCACTCTGGGTGTGCGTGGAGGTCGCCGAGCAGCCTCCTCTGGGAAGGTGCCAAAGGTGCTGTGGCGGGGGCACTAGCTTTCTCATCGATAGGAACACCGGATGTGCTAATGATGGCCAGGCGCTTGTCTTTAGTCTCCTTAACATCCCCGATAGACACTACCTTGCAGATCACCTTGTCCTTAGCAAGATGCGGGTGGCGGAGTTTGACGTCAACCTGCCTCCAAGTAGTCGTGAGGGTATCGTAGAGATACACACACAGCGAGACGTAGTCGGAGCTGAGCGGGTCAGGTGTTGCTACGGAAGAGGCAGCGATAGCGATAGTTGTTTTGTCATTAACAGAGGCAATGGAGGGTATTGCATCGGCATCCACCGTGAACGGGGGGGAGACACGCCTGTCAGCACGGCCAGAGTTTTCCATCTGAAGAAGAGCAGCATTCTTGTTGCCAGGGCCAGGTGAAGCAATTAGTACGCTGGTTTTACCACCAAAGACAGCCAAGCCCTGCACTGATCCAGGCCCTACTGCCACCCGCCTTTCAGTACGCAAGTACGTCGGCAGCGCAAGTCTTCTACTTGGACAGTACATTGAAAATAAGAAGTTTCTGGCTGACTCCAGCTCGGACATCACGGCCTGCTCATGATCGGCCTTCCTCTTCGTCCTCCTGGATGATGTAGACGAAGCCAGCATGTCTTCTTCGCCAGGTCCGGAATCGTAAGACATCAGCCCCCAAGCAACTTCTACCAGCAGGGGGAGTTCACCTCTTGCAATAGCTAACTGGATAGCAAGTTTGACTGCCACAGGGTGCCCCTTCTTCCAAGCTTCGAGAAGGAAACACAGCAGTCGACGCACAGTGCCACCGGTGAGCACGGTAGTGTACCCCGTGTGCGGGGACAAGCTGCATGGCACGCAGTAGGTGAGCCAGTTTTGAATATTTTTGAGGACTTCTTTTAAAAGAGAGCGCCGTTCCAAGGCGACGGAGGAAAGCAGAGAAAGAGAGACTGCCGCACCACAGTCGAGAGTCCGTTGTGTGAGAGACGGTGGGCGCTCCAGGGGCGTGCCCAGCATGTTCTTGGAGCCGGAGTCGGGTGAGAAGTCTGACTCGGAGAAGCCGAAGCCGTCGGAAGGGCTGTCGTCATCCTCGCTGCTCGTCTCGTCTTCTGAAGAGCTCACCTCAGTGCTCACGTCAGCCTCTTCTGCTTCAGGGACTGCGAACTTCGCTGCATCTGCGCGGTGTGCTTCACACAACACCACTGCCCTCTTTGTGCACAGCTCCTTATACCTGCTTGAGGGTATCACCCTGCCCTGCTGGGTGCTGTCGCCCCCGTCTGTAAGTTCATACTCATCTGCCGCGTACACAGGTGTCATGGCAGGGCTGTTTGTCGGCCTGTACGCCCTCGACACCTCACTTATCTTCTCATCATTGTGCCATAAATCTACTAAATCCAACTTCGTTGCATCAGGGACAGTGCTGGGGCGCCCTGTGGAGGGTTGTGGCTGCTTCTTCGCCGAAGGAGGGTCCAAGAACTCAGAAGGGGTGAGCATATGTGTAGCCATCACGCATGTCCCCGCTCACCTGTAAAAACCCCTCCCTCCTGTAATAATATTTGTGTTTCTTTTGTTAAGAGCAAATGAGTGAGACACTGACTGTGTTGTGCTTTTATGTGTGCTAGTTGGTGTCCACGAACAGGGGGAAAACGTCGTCATCTTCGGCGGGTGCAGGCTCGGCTGCCTGTTGTGCCTGCGGTGCCGTGTGGGCCGTAGTGGGTGCAGAGTCGAGCAGTGCATCGAGCATCTTGTTGGCGTCTGTGATGCCTGATGCGATCCTGCCAAGCTGCTGGTGAGTAGCTGCTGCAGAGCTGTTAACCAGGTGTCGTGAAACAAGAGGCGCACCACCCTGTGAACGGATTTTGTTGTCAATTTCAAGGAATTCACACAACTGCGCAGTCTGGGGGTTGTCTGTTGCCGTGTAGTTCGGCCTGTTCGGCGATGCCCATGCAGGGTCCCACGGGGTGACGGGGAGCCCTTGCGAACACGCCCCAAGTTTTTTCACCACCCACTCGTGGTGCTTGTTGACATTCCTTTTCATCTCCGCTATTTCCTCGGGCCTCAGTCTGCATTCGTCCTTCCCGACTGGCATCAGCTCGTTCGCAGCCTTTAATACTGCCAGCCACCTGGTGTCCCTGTACAAGGTGTTGTCCTGCACGCCCATTCCTTCGAGTGCAGGGATGTTGAGGATTTGCAAAAACCCACGCTTAGGAAGGCACTTGTCCAAGGCAAGGAATTTTGTGGTACCGGTGCCCTTCGGGTCTTCTTTGGCCCAGTCAACGACAGCGGAGAACTTACAATGAAGGTGACCCGAGAAGTGGTACTGAGGGCGCAGCGTCTTGAGGAGGGTCTCGGCAGGAGGCGACCCGAGCACGCCTGCGTCAATCTCGTCTTTGAACTGCTTCTTCCACCGAACGAGGTTAACAGCGTCGCCGTAATCATAAATACCCCTTGGCCAGTCGTGCGTAAGGAACACATCAGGCCTCATGCCCCATGCAAGCATCTTCTGTATCTCGAAGTCTCGTGTGTGATAGATGGACCGCATTGTGCCGTCTGTGTAAGGCGGTCTCTCTGTGTACCCTTTATAGTAGTCGTTCGACTTGTAGATACCGCTCGTTCCTGCAATGACAAGCCCGTTGAAGTTAACGACACCACCGAAGCCGAGGAAGTAGATGTTCTCCGCCGCCCACCCACCGTAGTAGGTTTCCCAAGAATGGTTTGAGGCTTCGTGGTTCCCCCCAATGAAGATGGTCAGCACCGGTGCCACCTTCGCACCACTGTGATACGACTCAAAGTCCCCCATTACCCTGTACTTCTGTGGACAGGCAAGTCCTCTTAAATCATCATCGTCACGAACCGCTTGGAAGTCACCGCATATTAGGAGCAAGTCTACCTTCACACCCTGCTGCCTTTCCGCTGCTTGAAGAGTTCTGTAAATGATATCCAGCTCCCCATGACAGCATCCTTCCACCGCGATTAACATTTGGTGTCCTGCGAGATAGAGTTGGGAAGAAGAGGGGGGGAGGAAAATGAGATGGGAGGGCTTCTCCTAGAAAGGAGAGTCAACACCCGTCTAGCTCCTGAAGCCATCTGCTTCCTTTTATGTCGTTACTTGGGTAGTTTGTCACGCATAGATCTAATTGTGCTAGCCATTTGGGAGTGGTTTCATTAAACTGTGTTGTGTGCTCGATCGGGAATAGTAAATCTGGGTCACCCTGAGTAGTATTGTACGCTTCAAAAGGACACATTGCCATCCCTGTCTGCAGCAGGCATAACCAGTCGGGATCGGTGTCAGTTTGCATTTTATTTCTTTTTTTTTTTTCTGTTACGGCCACCTTTGCTTTTTTTTTTTTTGGATGTATGAAATAAGAGCTATAAAAAAAGAGGAGCATTAATAAGTAAAAGATTGGGATTGGGAGGGGTTTTTGTGCTGGTGGAATGGGTGGGAGAAATGGAAGAAAAAAAAAAAGAAAAAAAGAGAGAGAGGGGGAAAAAAAAAAAAAAAAGAAGAAAAAAAGGGAGAAGGAGACGGGTGAGCAAAGAGGAAAATGAAATTACAAGAAGAAAGAAAGAGAGAGAACTTTTTCTTTCTTCTTTTTTTTTTTTTGTTTTCTTGTCCTCTTCAGCCACGTGTACTCACATCACCCTTCTTATTCTTTTAATTTTTTTCTTCTTCTTTTTTTTTTTTTTCCTTTCTTTTTTTCTTTTTTTTTTTTTACCTGTTATATTTTCGTTTAAACTAAAGAAACAATTCTCAGAAAAGAGAGCAGGGGAAATGCGAAAGGCATATAAATTAAGAAGAAAAAAAACCCCTAGCCCTTAACCAGATACCTATAAATAAAAAGGAAGGAAAAACACCTTGTTTACATGTGGCCGATAGGAAATCCACGAGATGGAGGGAGTGAAGGAGCTGCAGATTGTATAAGTGGGGAAGGGGGGAAGGGGTGAATTGTGTTTTTATTCTTTCTTCTTTTTTGCTGAGGGTGGCATAAGTTTGTTTTCCCCCCTCCTCCCTCTTTTCCTGCTTTCAGAAACTCAGGATTTGAGGTTTTTATATTTGTCGTCATTATTTCCCCTTCCTTGCCCCACCACCACCTATCCTCTAATTTCCCTTTTTTTTTTCCCCGTTAGAAGGGAAAAAAAAAGAAAGGAAAACACTTGTTTTTTTTCTTTTTAATTCCCCCACATTTTTTTTTTTTTTTACACACATTTTTTTCTTTATTTTTCCTCAGTGTTGTCTTTTTCTCTGTTATTCTACACTTTTGTTTTTGGGGGGGGGCCTGTAAATATGGAAAAAAAAAAACATATCGAGAAAAAGGAGTGGGGTGAAGGAAAAAAAGAATTCACTATGATGGGGGGGGGGGGGGGGAAGAAGTGGTAGCAACGGCCCACCGCAAAAGAGAAAAGAAAAGTGTGTTTGTTTGTTTCCTTTTTTAATTGTTCATGTTAGTTTTCCTTCTTTTATGCCCCCCCCCTCTCTTTCCCCCCTTTTTGTGTAACGGCACATTTTTTAAAAAAAAAAAAGAGAAAACCAATCCTTCCTGTTTACCTTCCCCTGCCCCTTCCACCACGGAAGTTACCACGGCCACGGGCACCCTTTATTGTTATTGTTATTTTTTTATGTCCCCAAAACCGTAAGCCTGCATACCTCACCGAAGGTGTCTGTGTCATTGCTCCTGGAAGATGTGATGTCAGCCTTGGAGAGGGTATCGAAAAAGCTAGATTCCTGTGGGGGGTTTTTTATTGGCTTTTTTTTTTCCACCATACCTTCTTGTAAGCTGGGTTCACGTTCTGGCTCTTCTCCTTCTCGAACTCCTCGACCTGCTTCTGCATCGCCTCGAAGTCGAATTCCTTCTACGATTTTATGTGAATAAAAAAAAGGGGGGGATACCATTTCCTCCCTCTTACCAGCAGGGGCAGAAGAGGCGAACTCCAGTCCAGTGTGCGAGGCGTACGAGTTGCGGTTGTAGCCCTTGCCACCACCCCTTCGCCTGTGAAAAAGGATTTTTTTTTTCTTTGGTGCAAAAAAAAAAAAAAAAAAAAAAAAAAAAAGAAAGAAAAAAAATACAAACCCGTATCTGTTGTTGTAGCCACCGCCACCCCCACGGCCACCGCCACCCCCGTGGTGCCTGTTGTGCCCACCATCGTACCTGGGCTGTCGGTAGTCGGGGACTGCAGTGACTCTGTCCTTGTGGTAGTTATTGTGGTGCCCCATCGGGGGACCGCGGTTAGGGGCATGGTGGCCGCTTTGGTGCTGCGGCCTGGGAGGGCCCGCAGTAACAATGGCAGGGTCCGCAGGCGGCATGTTTGAGTCAGGGTAGACAGTCAAGTCCTTGATGTCGTTGCCCCTGTGTGATGCTAGGTGGCAGCAGCAACACATACCTGAATACAATGAATTCGAAAAGCTGGTCGGACTTCGGCACGAAAGTCGCTGCTGGCCGTTCCTCAGTCCCGTACATAGTAACGCTGGAGAGGGTCAGTGTGTTGGCTGCGGCGTTGATGTCAGCAAGAGTCCCTGTATGGTGGTATTTTGTTATTTTTTTCTTTTCTTTTTTCTTTTTTCCGTGCGTTGTGTCAATACCTTCATATTTTATACTACTTTTACTAATCAACGAGAGCTTCTGGCCCAGTCTAGGGACGGACATTTTTTTCAAGTTTTTTTTCTTCTTCTTTTTTTGTCACGGGGGGGCGGGACAGGCCGGTGTAGGTGTCCTTGTCCTTCATTATGAATAATTCGCAACAATCAAATCCCAAAAAAAAAAAAGAAAAAAAAAAAAAAAAAAAATCACTTGAAAGAAACCGCGCTTCACAATGATGGAGAGCAACGACCCGCCGAAGGAAAAAAAAAAAAAAAAAAAAAAAAACTCCATCTTTTAACACACCACAGTAGGCTCCAAAGTGTACCATAGGGCAGGGGGTGCATTTGTTGTCGACTGCCTCACCGATTAATTTATCAGTAAAGAATTAACTATCCAAGACGAAGCGGGTGCTTAAAAATAAAACAAACGGTGTGCACTTTGGCCATTCCGCACACAAAGTGGTGCCAGAGTTATTAGTTCACTTTTTTTATTTCGGAAAGGTAAATATTTGTAACAAAGAGAAGGAGGAAACACGCATGTCAAAGGGGACCTCTCGTCCAGACAGTATCGTCGGGGAATGAATGCCGAGCGCCTTTGGGTCGGGTAGTCCGAAGGTGGCCGATGTCATTTATTAGAGATTTTCATCCGCCCTTGAATCATTCTCTTTCTTTTTCAGTTCTTCCAATTGTTTCATGACAATTTTGTATTCTGGGGTGCCCTCCTTACCACAGTACTCGTGTATCTCTGGCACTGTTGCCCACCTCTTCTTGGCCCCCTCGGGATCGCACTCCTCAGGGACTGTGAGAGTGAAGTCCTGCCTGCACACATAGTTCATAAGCACATCTGTTTCCATGCGTGACATGTAAGGGTAGTAGTGCAAGCCGTCCCCAGTGCTCGTGCGTCCAAAGGTTCGGTACA
The DNA here is from genome assembly GCA_964019335.1 of Diplonema japonicum. Taxonomy (NCBI): domain Eukaryota; phylum Euglenozoa; class Diplonemea; order Diplonemida; family Diplonemidae; genus Diplonema; species Diplonema japonicum. The sequence goes on from OZ025657.1 coordinate 606,715, forward strand.
GCAGTTGAGTCATATCGTAAGTGTCCAGCACGGGCACCCCGTTGCACGCGGCAGCCATACGAACTGCCTCACGATAGGCGGCCGCCTTCTGTGGTGAGTTGCAAGTGTAGCACAACTCTTGTGTATCCGAGCACCCATTCCTTGAAGTGAAGTGCATTGGATTCACCACCAGTCGTTTCTGTGCCTTCGCCTTCAGCACCCCCACAGTCCTTATCATCTCGTCTAGGTAGTGGTTGATGGGCATCCAGTGTGTCCCCATGTCCCACGCCCCTGCGCCGTACACCGTCAGGTTCGCACCCGCCACTTCTTTCAGTGTCATTTTCGACAGCGGAGCGAACACAGGGGACAATCTGCGCATGAGGAGGGACGGTGCGAACCTAAATGCCACCCGCCCGCCGTGATAGTTAAAGTGGCGTGTTTTCCCTGTCGGAGGCGGACTGGACAGCAGGTCCTCCAGCGTCTCCGCAAGCATTCTCGTTAGGCTGTCGCCCATGAACAACAAAGAGTGTCCGGAGCCCAGGCATTTTTTCAGGTCAAAATCAGTCAGTGTAGGCAGCCTGCAAGTAAGCGGCTGCCATCGTGCCCAAGCGTTGTCTGGGGAGGGAACACCTGTTGAGAGGATGTGTCCTCGGAAGGTCTCGTTTTGCATCTTGCAAACAGGCGCCTCAGCATCCAAGGATCCGGTGTCGTTCATGGCCAGTGCCAAGGCTTGTCGGATGGAAAGCGACGGGGGTGGCTCGCAGTACTCGTGTATCTCTGGCACTGTTGCCCACCTCTTCTTGGCCCCCTCGGGATCGCACTCCTCAGGGACTGTGAGGTTGAAGTCCTGCCTGCACATGTTGTTCAGCAACACGTCTGATCCCAGCTGAGCAGCAAGTAGGTGGTAGCGTTCGTTGTCCGTGTGCTTCTGTCCTAGAGTGTGGAACATGGTCCGCGTCACTTCATATGTGTCCAGTACGGGCACCCCATTGCACGCAGCAGCCATCCTGACAGCCTCACGATAGGCATCAAATTTTTTAGTGGCTGTACAGGTCGCAGGTCTCATGTAGGGCATGAGATGTACTATCAGCTGCCCCTTTGATGCTTTCTTTAGCACACTAACAACTTTGATCATCTCATCCAAGTATCGACTGATGGGTGTCCAGAGTTGCCCAGCATCGTGTACCCCTGCACTGTACACCGTGTGAGTAGTAGCCTCAACCAGGTCGAGGGTTTTCGTGTAAAGGGCATATTCAGTTGGCTCAAAATAGCGATTGAGGAGCGAGGGCGCTTTGGTGAAGTGGATGGCGCCGGTCTTCCTCGTGCCCGGTATAACGTATTCGTTTTTGATAACAACAAGCTCGTCAACTGGTTTGCCTGTGAAGTGCATTTCGACTGCCTCCGCCATGCCCCTGGCCGCTTCATCGCCTATGAAGTGCACTTCACGATCTATGAAGCACCGTGCAAGGCCGAGATCTGCCTTCGACGGCAGCATGCATCGTTTTGGTTCCCATTTCTGCTCCACTAACTTGCCATTGTGCAACGCTGCCTGCTCGGTACAGTTGAAGGCGCAATTGGACAAGATGCCCCTCAGTGTCGCCATCATCTCACCGGCGTTGCATGGCTGCGGGTGTGCAAAAGGCGTGTCGCACATAACACGGCTCAGGGCCTCTTGCAGGTTCTCGTTGGATGCTACCTCCATAACATGGATACCGCTGCACTCCGCTGCAAGTAGCACCATTTGCTTGTATATTTCTGCAGACGAACATGTGCAGCTTTGCTCTGCAGGATCACAAACAGGGAAGCTGTTTGTATTTATTACTAGATGCCCACGCGAGGCACGGTGGAGCTCTTCCACACTCCGCACCACATCGTCCATGCTGGGCATGCTATGAGACTCGATGTCCCAGGGTGCCACACCGTACACTGTGAAGTTGGCTGCTGCAACAGCTCTCAGATGAGCGCGCGTGACGGGTCGGGAGGGCGTCTGCATGTAAAGGACACGTTGCTTTTGTAAGTTGACCTGCACGGCACCTAACAGCAGAATGCTGCCGGAAGAGGCATCACATCCTTGGTTGTCCTTCGAAGTCTTGTGGCGGGTCCTCCTAGAGTCAAAGAACACAACAAAACACGTGAACAACACTACTAACTTCAATGCCGTGTGCTTGTTCATCGCCTGCCGAAAGGTGTACCGTATACTCAGTAAGGAAAACAAATCATAAAATGCGAGAGGGTATCACTAGCTTTTTTTTTGGGGGGGTGCAGTGACAATCCACTAACCTGACGGTGAAACGAAAAAAGTGGGGGGGAAATTCACCAACAAAAACGCCACAACGACGCCATGTAGATTGACTACTCCCAGTCGTTAGCCAGCAGGGTTTGAAGGGGGGGACAAGAAACTAAGACGGCTGAACCACGTTTTTTTTTTTTTAACTCGAACGCGGCGAAATGCACGCTTCTTATAGCCGTAGGATCATGGAACGGGAGTGCACTCTTCCTCGGAGCACACAGGGAGCTCGATGCACTCTTTGAGGACATCTTCGTACAATTCTGTGCTCATGTACCTCTCACCGTATGAGGGAATGATGCAAACAATGGTCTTGCCACGGTACTCCTCCTCCTTTGCAAGCGTGAGTGCGATGTGGGTGATAGCACCACCAGACATGCCTGCAAGGATGCCCTCTTTAGAGGCAAGCTGGCGGCTGGTTTTGAACGAGTCGTCGGCTTCAACAACACGAATCTCATCAATAATAGAACGGTCAAGAACAGGGGGGATGAAGGGAGCACCGATGCCCTGTATCTTGTGGGTGTCAGAGCGGCCTTCGCTGATCATAGGTGAGTCAGCAGGCTCAACGCACACCACTTTGACATCAGGGTTTTGGGATTTCAGGTACTTCGCTACACCTGTGATTGTACCGCCTGTTCCGGGGCCGGTCACAAATACATTCACTTCGCCAGCTGTCTGGTTCCAGATTTCAGGTCCTGTTGTTGCAAAGTGAGTGGCGGGGTTTGCCGGGCAGCCGAATTGGTCCATGCGCACGGCGTAAGGGGTGTCTCGTACGATTTTATCGGCGAGGTTGATCGCGTTGTTGATACCCTTCGTGAGCTTCAGCTCCGCCCCGTACGCCATCAGCACGCAACGTCTTTCCAACGACAGGGTGTCGGGCATTGTGATGACCACCTTGTAGCCCAAGGCAGCACCAATCATCGCTAGCCCGATACCCGTGTTTCCTGATGTCGCTTCCACCAGTGTGCTCTTCCCCCTTATCAGCTTCCCTTCCTTTTCGTAGTACTCAATCAGCCCCAGAGCAAGCCTATCCTTCACGCTCTTACCCGGGTTCTCGCTCTCGAGCTTCAGGATGACGTCCTTCGCCACGAACCCTTCGCCTCTCATTGCGTTCAGCTTCACGCACGGGGTGTTACCGATGCACTCCGAGATGTTTTGTTTTACACCCGACATTTTTTTTTTTTTTTTTTTCAATGGCTTCTTTTTTTTTTGCAGAACAAATTCAAAAAGTGCATGAAATAAGGGCAAGGTACATAGTGTCCCCCCCCCCCCCCTCTTTTTCATGACCTTTTTTTTTCCTAAAAAAAAAAGCACCAGCGATCAAAAAAAAGAAGAATGAAAAAAAAAAAAAAGAGATTTTTTCAGTCCAGGAGCGACAGGAACCTTGCATAGGCCACCCAAGGGAAGGATTCGTAGGGAGTGCAACAACGTGAAAGAGCCTCATGTGAAAAAAAAAAAGAATTCAGAACGAAGTGGTTAGCAACGGCCCGCCAAAGAAAAAAAAAAAAAAAACAGCCTCCTGAAACCGCTTAATACCATAATCCAAGAAACACGAGAATTTCATAACCTTTTTTTAGAGGTACTGTAAGCAAAGAGAACCATGCACAGAAGAAAGAGAAGGATGAAAGGCGGGGAAAGGGGGGGGGGGACAAAAAGCACACTCTCGTCTCCTTTTAAAGAGAGCGACGCACACAAAAAAATCTTTTTTCTTTCATTCCTATTAATCGTGTCGCGTTCACTACGACAACAGAAGGAAGAACACAACGACGAGAACGCCGAATTAAACTACTACTAGACAACATTTTTTTCTATGAGCAACTCTCCTGCTGCGAACCTCTTGGGAGACATCCTCGTGAGGTCGATGGTCTTGAAAGCCCCGTCAACCACCAGCTCTGAGATGGCACGCCCTGCAGCGGGTGCTTGCTGGATGCCGTGCCCAGAGAACCCGTTAATGTAAAAGACGTTCGAGGCCGAGGGGTGCGTGCCGATAACGGCGTTTTGATCCTCGACATTGTACTCATAGTGCCCTGCGTAGATGGACGCCACCTTCAGTGCCTCGAAGCCCTTCACCCTCTCTGCAAGGGTAGGCCACATGTGGTCCATCCACAGCTCATCGGCATCCTCTGTGATATCGAAGTCGTCGTACCCCACATCAGGGTCCTGTGTTGCATTTGGTGACATGCCGCAGATAAAGCCAACTCCCTCAGGGCGAACCCACACGCCTGTCGGGTCTACTGTCAATGGCATAGGTTTGTGTGCCTCCGCAATAGGCGGGAAAAAAGCGCCTTTTTTAAAGTCGTGCACCCAGTCAGCGCTCTGCACTTGAAACACGAAACGCTTCCTCGGTCTTACTGGGAAGTCGGACCACCCGCACTGCTGGGCGACCAGTTTCCCACGTGTTCCTGCGGCATTCACCAGAACACCTGTGTTCAGCTTTGCAGTGTCGCTGCCCTTCACCACGTCTACGGAGCGAACCTGCCCTGCTTTGCAGTGTACTTGCGTCGCTTCACCATTGATGAACTCCACCCCCAATGCTTTGGCTCTGTTTTTCAAAGCGTTCAGCATCAGCGAAGGGTCAAACCATCCTTCTTGGGACCTCCCGTAGCTTCCGGTGCTGATGCCCTCCGTGTTCAGCCACGGGAACAGATTCTGCAGCTCTTCAGGGTTCGCCACGTGTGTGTTGCTGCCAAGGTTGTTCTGCAGGCTTTGGTTTTCCTTTAGTACCTCGGTCCCCTGGTCAGTTGCTGCCAGCAACAGGTACCCGTGTTCCTTGAACATAACCTCCTTCAGCACGTCTTCCTCCTTCAGCCACTCGAGGCTACTTCTCGACAACATAATATTTTCCTTATTACTAAACTGCATACGGATCCCACCTGCCGCCAGAACGCTGCAGGCCTGTTTGTAGGCCGTGTCCCTCTCAACTACCGCCACTTTCATCCCTTTGTGCTTAGACAGCCAGTATGCACTGCTGCACCCCATGACACCACCGCCAATGACCACTGCATCAAAGGACCTTTTCATCGTGTTTCCTGTGGCTAAGATTGAACGTGGCATGGCCAATGAAAGTAACTAAAAAACAAGAAGTCAAATCACAAGCCTTCTGTCAGAAAGAGTTCTCGTGGCACACTCACTCTCTGCTTAGTGTAAGCGCTATATCTTTTGGCACACCCGTTTCCTTATTTATTTTATGCCCCCCCCCCTTTTTTTGTATCTGCTTCAATTGTGTTTAAAAACGTTATTTGTCTGTGTGTTAGTTCACCCCACCCACCCCACCCCGCCCCGCCCGTATTTCCCCATCACCTACTCTCTACTCCGACCTGTTCTCGGCAGGCGAGGCGTAGTAGTCGATGACATGGCCGGTGTGTGCCTTCACCGGTTCGGTGATCTTCGTGAGCTCCTCAACGAGCTCTGGGCGGAGCTTCAAGTTTGCGGCCTTCATGTTTTGCTCCAGTTGAACTGAGTTGCGGCACCCTGCGATGACAGACACGACGGCAGGGTTAGCCAACACCCAAGCGATTGCCAGGTCTGACAGGGGCATTTTCTCACGTTCTGCGACAGCGTTCAGCTCGGCGATCGCCTTGAAGAGCTCGTCCTCACACCCGGGGAGAGTGTGGCGCGAGCCCTGGCGTGTGGGCTTGAAGTGGTGCGTCCTTGCCCTCATTGCCGGGAGCTCTTCTGCGCTCTTATACTTCCCAGTCAGCAAACCTTGCATGAGCGGGCTGTAAGCCAGGATCCCGATGTTGTTCGCCTTGCACAGCTCTGCAAGGCCAAACTCGATACCCCTCGTGAAGAGAGAGTACGGCAGTTCGTTCACAAGAATTTCAACACCGCAGCTCAGGGCCTCAGTCAACTGCTTCACACCAAAGTTGGACACCCCAATATGCTTGATCTTGCCTTCCTTCTGGAGGGCCGCGAGAGCGGCGAAAGCATCCTGTGCCTTGGGCATCTCACCCTTCCACACGGAAGCAGCTTTGAAGGGCCAGTGCACCATGTAGATGTCGCAGTAGGTTGTCTGCATGCGCTCGAGGGCCTTCTCCAGACGGGAACGCATCTCCCCCTCATGGCACGCGTCGGGCGGAATCTTGTCGACGATGATACACTTCTCCCTAGCTCCCTCGTCCTTCAGAAGCTTGCCCAAAGCAGTCTCAGAGCGCCCTCCGTTGTACATCTCTGCAGTGTCGAAGAAGTTGGCCCCCTTCGCGATGGACAGCTTCACCATCTCTTTCGTCTCTGCCTCGTCTTGTGCACCCCAGTAGTCCTCCGCTGTCCCACCGAAAGACCATGTCCCCACGCACATCACGGGGAGGTCCATCGTGACACTCTTTCCACATGTCCTGCGCTCCATTTTGTGTTTGTGTCCTATATGGATGAGATCGACGAACATGCTAAGCTAAGGCGTTAAAATTATAAAAGGGGTGGGGGGTGGGCTGTGGGTGGGGTAATTAAAGTCTCAATTCCCATCCGGTTTCCGTGCCTTTCACACAGCCGGAGAGAATAGATACATCCGTGGGACTTTAAGAACGTTAACTCGAGCAAGTAAAAGCTTCGCTGTGCAACCACTTTTTAAGGGGATGAGAAGACAGCGCTCATTAACGTGGGGTGTGCGGGGTGTGGAGCGGATGTGTCATTGTCTAGGCGCTCTCCTCGCCGTTGACGCCGGACCTCTTCTCGACAAGGATAAGGTGGTACCCGAACTGGGTCTTGACAGGCCCGTACACCTTGCCCATGGTGGTTTCGGGGCTGAAGATCACCTGGTCGAAGGCGGGCACCATCTGTCCCTGCCCGAAGTTGCCGAGCGAACCACCAGACTTGCCAGAGGGGCAGGTCGAGTGCTCCTTGGCCTTCTCAGCGAAGCTCGCCCCAGACTCGATCTCACCCTTGATCTTCAAGCAGTCATCCTCGCTGGCAACGAGAATGTGGCTGGCAGTGGCACTCTTCCCAGCAGCAACGCAGTGAAGCATAGCGAACAGCACAATCAGGAAAGCGAAGGTCTTCATTTTAAGTTTAGTTTGGAGTTGTTTCTTGTCCGAGCCTAGGTGAGAAGTTGGTTTGCTGTACTGAAAAAAGAACTAACACGAGATATTGAATAGCTGCTTGGAAAAGCTAGCCTTTGGTAACCCGTGCCTTGAGTTCTGCCCACAGGCCACACTGCTCGACGTGAGCCTCTAGGTTTCTACGGAACTCTGTCATCGACCGGCTTACGACACTTCCCACCTTCTTTCGGAAGGTATTAAGGAAACGATTGTACTCGGGGATGGAACCCCTGGTATCGTAGTGCACAGTCAAGGTCAGTGGGCCGCAGAGATAGGGACGGTGAGACTGCTGCATCCGCACATGCTTTGCACGCATGTCCTCTATGGCACTCAAGCTCTTCTCAAGGTACTCGGGACGCACACCATGGCAACGTGCATCGTGAGAGTAGCGGAGCTCTTCCGCGTCAATCAGCCTGCGGTACTCATTAGCAGGGTGGAAGAACAAGATGTTGATGTCCTCTAGCTGCTTCTCACAGTCTATGAGATGCACGGCTACGTCCTCAGGTACCTCGAAGATATAGTCTTTCGGAAAGTACTCCATCACCTCCATCGCCACATCGTAGCACGGGGTGTTTTGCGTGATGTTTGACAAAGGCCGCATCCCGCACGGTGCGGCGTATCTTCTCCACGTTGCCTCTGTGACACACGTGTATAGAATGTCGCTAAAAACAGCTGCAGGTTCTTGTGCAACCTCCAGAATAGCGCTCAAAGGTGCCTCAATAGGCAGCAGTTCCCACTGAGGGGAGATAAATTTGTAGTCATCCTTTCTGTACATCCTGCCGTCGTGCACCTTAACTACAGCCTGCTTTTCGTGCGAGGCTAAGATGATCGAAACAGCATGAGCCTTGCAGCCTGTGAGAGGCTTCGAGATGCTTCTCAGCCTCATAGAGATGTCACCCTTGGTTTTCAAGTGGCGCGTGAGATCGTCACCTCTGATTCTTTTCCGCCGTTGCTGCCCCACATGCGCCAGAGCACAGCACATTGCACCGGCGATGCTTGCGTGCGCTGCGGCAGTTTTCTTCTCGTTCGGCAGGTGCTTGCGGGCCAATTTTTTGATATTCACGTATCGTATGACGGCATCGCCTTCCTGCACGCTTGACGCCAGGCTTGTGAGCTTTTGAAGCCCGCGGATCTCGTTCTGCAGGTTGAGGTTGGCTTCTGCATAGGTGCCGATCTGCTCCTTCAAATGGCATTCCAACCCCATGTTCTGGTTGCTGGTGTGCTGCAGCTTTTCGCTCAGAATCTTCAGCTTCTTCTCCATCTTGGTCAAAACGTGAGTGTGCTTCGCGTCCAGCGATGAAGTGGTGCCGGTAGGCGAGATGTAACCGGGAAGGGGTCTTGTGTTCCTGTGCGAAAGGGAACTGAGCTTCTTGCTTGACCGCGGCACAGGCTCTTCCGTATTTGGGGAAAAGGCACCTTTGAAGTTGGGTGTGAGAGCACTGGTGAATCTGTAAATATCCTGAAACTTATCAGCAGGCCCAGGTGAAGGAGCTTGAGGCACTTTATGATGTGCCTCCTGGATGCGCATTGCTGTGGAGAACATCAACCACAACTTGCCCTCGACATCCTCTTTGAAATACAGCACCATGCGCGCGATGGCGAAGGTGTGATCAATGGCCTCGAAGTGGTCGACGACGTTCTGGCAGGCACGTTGCACTTTGTTAGAGATGCCTGCATGACACCACCGCTCCTCTGCGTAATGAGCGGCGCCCTCGAAAGTGACTCCCTTGGAATAGTGCGAAGAGTCGTCTAGAAGCTCGCTTTCCATTGTCTCGCATATCTTCGCTGCTTTGAAGAGCTCCTCCGCGTACATTGTGGACAGGCCGCGTGGTGCGTTCTTCAGATTCTTCAACTGCATCCTGCGATACTTCGCCAGCGGGCCTAGAACAGCGCTTCCCGCTGCTGCAGGATTGGTTGCTTTCTTGTTGCGCATGATGAACCTGTCCTTCAGACGCTCTCTTGATATCCGTTTGAACACCTTTGTGATACCCTCCGTGCCTTCTGCACCGTTCCTGCGGCACCACAGGGCCTGGTACATAAAGTTCTTCTCGCCCTGCGGGATGATGAATCGCTGCAGCAAGCCATGGTGTTCCGGCCTTGCGTAGAGAAAGTCATGCAGCTCGTACTTGTCAAGGAAGAGGACCGAGTCGGGTTCGCCGGATTTTCGCGACAAAAAGCTGCAGCAGATGTCACAGTTCTTCCCAGTGGGTTGGCCGAAGAACTTCTCGAGATTCTCCTTTTCCAGCTCCTTTGCGTCTTTTTTCTCGCAGCGTCCCGAGTTTTCATCCCAGTAGTACCATGTGGTGGGTGTGTTGAAGAAGACCACCGTGTCGGGCACGCGGAAGCTGACATTACAGCTGTTGCGATGCTTACGTTTCGATCGTTTGGTAGATGCCTCTGTGGGGCTTGTGTCTCGCGTCCCGCGCTTCTTAGCCAGCATCGTAGCGTCCTTCGCTAGGTAATGATACAACAGGTGGCTGATCCCATCACCGTCAAGGGGGTGCGACGCCGACATCGTGGCACCCTGTGTGGTGTGTGGTGTGTGTGTGATGAAGCAATCTGAATAACCACGAAGGTAGGGTGGGGTGGGGGAGTATCAAAATTGTGTAACTGTGTGTCGCCCACCGCTAGCCGCTCCACGTCACGGCGTCCGGCTTGAAGATGTTGAAGTCTTTCCCACCGCTGTCCCGTTCCAGGTCGTTGATGCTCTTGTGCAGATGCCCGTCAGTCCCTCCACTTTTTTTTTTCCCGATGCTGGATGCAACCAGCTTTCCGTTTACCGTCCGTACTGTTGGGCCTTCGGAAAAGCCTAATGCCATTGAAGCTAAGTGGTGGTATTGCAAGTAGATAAGAATGACAAGAAAATAACGATCACACCTTTGGGGCTAAGGGGGGGGCAGAGGGGCACGCAGCAATCAAAGCAAACTCGACTGCGTTGGTGAAAGGGTGGGACGAATGGGGCGGGAAAAGAAGCCGGGCAAAGCTCTAGCCAAGAAGGGGGGGGGGGGGGGGGGAGAGGGGAGGATAGGGGATGGGATGGATTGGCCGGCTATCTTAAACTCTTATTTTTTCTTCTTTTCTTTTATTTCTTCGTTTTTTTTTCTTTTTTAAAACCAACCGCTGTGTGCTAATTTTGAAACTACTCTTTGTTTCCTTTTTTTTCCCCCTCCCTCTTTTTTCTTTTTCTGACCGCCAGAAAGAAAAGAAATAGGAACGAGCAAAAAAATAGAAAAAAAGAAGCTACCACTCTTCAAGGGTTCGTTCCAACTACACCACGAAAGAAAAAAATGCTCGCAAAAAAAAAAAAGAAAATTGTGAACTTCTATCGGCCCATCACACCCAATAGCAAGGCAGATTTTTTTTTATTCAAAATAAACTTTCAAAAGAAAATGCACATGAAAAGACTATTGAAGAAATAAAAAAAAACATGGGGGGTGTCCTCCCCACTGACCTTCTTCATCCTCATCATTTCTCTTCGAAACACCTTGAAGAAAAAAATGGGGGGGTGAAAAAAAGAAAGAGAGGAATACCTACACCCGGGGAGGAGGGTCCGGGTATAAAAGAAATTGCAGTGCTATGCAAACACTCACTTTTTTTTTCATTCACATCTTATGGGGTATTCTAATAAGGGGTTTTTTTTTTTCTTCCAGAAAGCGAAAAACTACGTTACTCACTTCGCGTTCATGTTCTTCACCATTTCTTCGTACCTGTATGAATGAAATTTAAAAAAAAAAAGAAAATTATATTTTATTAGTCATACATTTCCCTGTTGTTGCCTTTACCAGGGAGGGCCATCGTCTGCGCCTGGTTGGCTTGTTCCTGTGTGGGGGGGTTTTTTTTTGCCTTTTTTTTCTCTACCTCTTCCGCCTTCTTCTTGGCCGACCCCCAGTCGCCCATTGTCTTTGTGAGGTGTTCCACTGCCTTTGCATCTAATTGTTCTTTCACCTCCAGCCTCGACTTGTCAAAGTTCACGTTGAACCAAGGGTGCTCCACGATCTCAGGTATCTTGACTCTCTTGTTGGCCTTGGGGTTGAGAATCTCTCTGATGATGTCTTTGGCAGAGTCTGAGAGCTCGGAACCGGGGGGGATCTCGTAGCTGCCCTTCCCGATCTTGCGAAGCAGTGTCGGCAAGTCCTTCGCCGTGAAGGGAAGATCGCCCACCAGCATCACATACAAGATAATGCCTGCAGTGCTTGTGACTTGTTACTAACATACCCAGCGACCACACGTCAGCTGTGAACCCAGAGTATCCTTTCGACTTGGTCACCACCTCGGGTGCTACGTAGTAAGGTGTCCCGCAGCACGTCTGCATGTTGAGGTTAGATGGCACAGCACCCAATGTGTCGGTGTTTTGGATGTTGGAAAGCCCGAAGTCGGTAATCTTGCAGATACCATCCTTCGTGATGAGGATGTTCTCCGGCTTCAAGTCACGGTGCACAACACCCTGGGAGTGCACGTAGTTGATGCCCACCACAAGCTGCTGGAAGTAGTCGCGGGCAGTCTCCTCGTTGAGGTGCTTGCCTACGGTGATCTTCTTCATGAGCTCATCGCCGTCCACGAACTCCACCACAATCCACATCTCGTTGTCTGCCTCCTTGTAGAGGAGCTCGTTCAAATTCACAAGGTTGGGGTGGTGCAGCGACCCCATAATGGCCACCTCACGGTACAGCCTCTGCTCCCCTGCTTCGCCCTCCTTTGCGAGGAGAGCCTTCGAGATCCTCTTTACCGCCACGACCTCCTGCGTCTCGTTGTTGACCGCCCTCACCACCGTGCCGTAGGCACCCTTCCCAAGCCTCTCTCCAAGTGTGTACCTCGAAGTGTCAGCCGACACTCTCGACTTGACACCATCAAGGTCCAGCGTCCTCACAATTCTCCCTTTCTTCTCGGGCTCCTTTTTCTCAGGGGAGCCCATGATATGCGGTGCCGTCATGCTGCCTTCCTGTACAGGGGCATCCAGAGGCTTTGTCTCAGGCTCCTTGGGCTCTTCTTGGACAGGTTCTTTCACCGGTTCGGGCTCAGGCACCGGTTCTGGCTTCGGTTCCTCCACTGGCTCCGGCTCTGCGGGCTTTTCTTCTTTCTTCTCCTCGGGCTTTGCCTCTTCTTCCTTTTTGGGTTCCACCGGTTTAGCTTCCACGGGCTTCGGCTCTTCCTTCGCGGGTTTCGGCCTGTGCTTGTTGCTGGTGTGTGTGAAACATACTCTTCTTTAGGTGCTGGCTTCACCTCTTCTTTCGGTTCGGGCTTCTGAGTGGGCTTGGGCTTGTTGCTTGATGGCGACGGATTAGGTTTTTTGTCCTTCTGCGGTGCAGAAGTCTTTTTTTCTTCGGACGCACAATTTCCCATCTTGCTTGCCTCCCCCCTGTGATCGTTTCTTGTTGTCGTGTTGTATTGATAATAAAATATAACAAGAGTCAGAACCTACGGCCGTTGCCACAGCTGATCGAGCGGCTTCAGAAATGCATCAAGCTAACTATGCCAAGACTGGTAACTAAGACTCACCTGAGGATGGCGTCTATGGCGGTGCTGCGCAATGGGGGTGGGCCTCTAGGGGGGATAGGAAGAGGGGGTTGGACAGGGGGTTCTGCCTGAGTGCACTGGTAGCCTTTTACCTCTACTTCCGAGATGACCACTTGGTGATCGGTGGCGCCTATTTCCGTGACACGGACGTAGCGCACACAAGAAGGAGTAGGGTAGGCTATGTTGTGTGAGTAGCCGCCGTCGGTCTGAGGGGTTTCAGTGTAGGTAAAGGAGGTGGCCTTGGGTGGCGACCAGAGGCGTCCGTCACTGGAGTACTGGAGGGTCACATGCCCGACGGAGTACTTCGACCACGTGTTCTTCACAATGTACGAGATTTCTAGAGAGGTCACACGCACAGGGGTCTTGAATACGAGCACAGGCCCCCAGTTCTCCCCTACCGAAAAGGCCACCCCATTTGTTGGTGTGATGAAATTCCCCCTCCAACCATTGTTCAAGACGTCCAACCCCTCGTCTCCATAGTGGCCCCCCCATCGCACGGGGGGGCGCGTGTAGTAGTACTTGTATTCCAACGTGACAGGGTCCTTGGAGTCCGTCCACCACCCCTCAGCACATCCCACTATAGCCAGCACGGCACACAGTGTCGCCCTCATCACAAATCCACTGGGTGCGTGGCAAAGTGCGAAGTGAAAGAGAATCGAGAGAAAAAAGTGGACTGCACAGAAAGAAGAAAAACAATGCAAAAGAATAAACGAAGAAGAACACAAACTACACAAAATAATGTGAGGGGGTAGATGGGTCAGGGTGAGGGGGATCGCCAAAAGGATAGGGACAGTGGTGGTAGGGAGGGGGTTCCCCCTCTTCAGGGGACCTTGAGGCTGTGATGTTTCAGTAGTCTGTTTAACTGATCTATTTGGCTCGTCTCTTCTTTCTTCTAGCAATGTCTAGTGGCGGGTGGGTGGGGAGGGTTGTAGGTCCAGAATTCTAAGCTCGACCCTTCATCACTCGGAACTAATCATCTAAAGCCTGCTCGTCGAGAGCGTCGGAGCACATCTCCAGCTTGAAGCACTGCAGTGTGTTGTGTTGTGTTGTGATATCGAGCATCATACCTGGCAGATCCTTGCCTCAAGCCTGACTGCGGGGAAGTCGTCGCCGTGGGAAAGCCCCTCGAAACCTTGGATCTTGTCAACACCAACGCCGTTGTTGAAGAGGATGATGCAAGGCAGGACAGTGATGCCGAGCTTGTCGGCGAAGAAAGGCGCTTCCTCGGCCACGATCTTCATGAACTTGACCTGCACCACTCGCTTGGAAATAGCGCCCAGCTTGTCGTGCATGATCTGGCACCTCTGGAACTTTTCGTGGTAGAAGTGCACCAAACTGAACTGGGTCTGCGTTACCTCAGGGAGGAAGTCTTTCTCCGTGATGTCTCTGTAGATCCCATGTCCCTCCTTCTTCAGCTCGTGGGTCTTTTCCTGCTTCTTCTTCAGCATCGCCATCCTCCTCGCCCTCAGCTCCAACAGTTCCGTGTCTTCTTCCACCATCTCCTCGACAACCGCCCCTGCTCCTACCTCAGACGCAGACTTCATGTACAACGGCTTCTTCGCTTCAGGCTCTGGCTTCGGCTCTCTCTTCTTCATATACTCGTCCGTCTTCATGTAGTCAATCATGTCCGCAACACGGGCACCAGCCTCGCCGTTGGAGTTGCCCGATACCATTCCATTTTTAAGCATTTTGTCGATGAGTCTGAGCAAGTGAGCCAAAGCACTGTGAGCACATGGTACAACTAACTTAAAAAAGAAAAAAGAAGAAGAAAAAAAAAAAAAGACAAGGTCAGTTGCTGGAGTCTGGCAGAACAAGCAAGCCCCAGCCCCACAGTGCACACTACGCGCGGTACTGGTAGAAACCTTGCCCATCGCATTCTGCGTACTTGCTCTCGATGAGGCTGTGCAGCGCCTTCCACACGGCTTCGGGTGTCGTGCAGTAACGTGACGTCTCCTTCAAGCTATCGAGAATAGAACCGAACACAAGAGCCTCTCCCTTGTGCGCCTTGAGCACCCTGACCAGTGCAGCCTCTACCATCTTGTTTGGCATGAGGCTCAGCGTAGCGACACGGTACAGAGGCGAGGCAGGAAGCCCTTCAACATCGAGGGGGGGTGTGGGCTCACGCTGTGCCAAGAGACAGGTCTCCAAAACGGTGGTGTAGACAGCCGGTGGGACGAGTGGCTTCAACTTACCGAGTATGGTGGATGGGAAGAGTTGAAGGGGGCGGATCAGGGGGTGCTTACTAGTGAGGAGGGGCTCCCATATGGCGAACGAGTTGTTGTTGTTGTCCTCCGAGTACCACCGCCAGAAGACACGGAAACAAAACTCAGGGTGCGGGTTGAAGATCTCATTAAAAAGGCCGAGCAGCGTGAGGAGGTCAGTTTGATGGATTGTTTTAAAACCAGGAAGGTCGGGGTAGGTGTCCGCTTCCATGGTACCGAGGAACTTGACGCATGTAACGCGAATCTCCGCGTGGCGCATAGTGGTGAAGATCTTGAAGACAGTTTCGGGAAGGAGGTTGTCTCTAATGACATGAAAGCACTCTCTGCGGAGGTCCTCGAACCCGTACTTGTCGGCAAGCTGGTAGATGCCTAGTGCCATAGCACTGTCGATCTGTGCCCTCCCTGTGTACATGTACTCAAGCAGTTCTTTCACGTCACGAGGCTCGCCTTCCACGTGCACCTTGCATGTGCTTGACTCCTCATACGCACCTTTAAGCATAGCTTTGAACACATTTGATCTTCCCGCGAGCACAATACGGTGGGCGGGGATTTCTTCATTGTTTTCCAGCACCAGCGAGCAGTCAGAGAAACATGTGTCCCCGCAGTACTCACCCCATGGAGCAAGTATAGGGAGGTGTGCCACGCTACCTTCGGTCTTCGTGACCGGCTGCTTCATCGCGGTCTCAGCCATCAGACATGCTATGTTGCTGTAAGAGTATGGTGATAACAATTATGCAATACCGTCTTCTTGGCTCAATAAGGTGTGACAAAAAAAAAGGAGGGTGGAACAAGAGAGGACTATAGCAACAACAATTAAAAGGGGGGGGAAATAATTATATATTAGTTGGGTAAAAGAAGGGGGGAAAAGGATCTAAAAAAAGGGGGGAGGGAAAAGAAAAAGAGGGCAAAAGAGAGGAAGGTAGGGGGATGGTATAAAGAAAAAAAATACAATTTTTGTTTCTGTTTTATTTATTTTTTTCCGGTTTTTTAATTTCCCTGCGCAGTAGAAAAAAAAAATTAAAATGTTGTTACATGCTCGGTTCCTTTTTTTTTCTTTTTTTTGAAAATAATTTATTTTCAGGTATCAAACTCTGCGCGGCAAAAAAAAAAAACTACATTTTTTGGGGAGGTTTTTTTTTTTTCTTTTTCTTCTTTTTTTAAAGACATAAAAGGAATAGAACAGGGCGTGTGGAGGGAGTTTAAAAAAAAAAGCAAATAAATAAACAAAGCAAAACCTAATGTAATACAATATATTCCCTCTCCTTGCGATTCCTTTCTTCTGTCCCTTGTTGAAGCAACACAGTGCACTTCAAAAGGTAGCGGGAAAAAAAGGAAAACAGGAAAGGAGGGGGGAAAAAAAAGAGAAGAAAAAAAAAAGAAATTAGACTATTCACGACGCATGCCATTGTTCGCACGAGTAAAAAGAAACTTAAGAATAAATCTGCCACGGGGCGTTTTTTTTTTTTTTCCCTTGCTCGGACCAATATTGCATAACGTAACAAAATCAAATCTTTCGCAGGACCCTTTTTTTTTTTTTTTTTTTTTTTTGATTTGTGTAAAAAGCCAAATACAACGCACCCGAAGTAACGGGCGGTTATAGTCATTGAAAAAAAAAAAAAGAAAATACCTCAGTTATGGCATTGAAGAAAAAAAAAAGAGAAAGTGGTACAAAAGGGAGTGGAAGAAGGGGGAACTATCTAAAAGAAATCCTATATCCATTCACAAAAAAGGAGGGGATGCAAAGGGAAAAACATAGGGCGTGGATAAATGAGACAGAAAAAAAAAAACGGGGGAGGGAGAAAACTTCTAGAAAAAAAAAGGGGGGGGATGGCTACACAATCTATAAAGCTTTTTTTCTTCTTTTCTTCTTGTATCGTTTTTTTTTTCTTTTTACTTAGATTTTTGTTTTTTTTTTTCTTTTCCCGAATACTTATTTCTTTTTTTTTGTACTGTTCCTTTCTCCCTATTACCACATCACATGAAGTCAGTGTTGTCGTCCGCCCAGGACAGAGGAGGCATGTTATTATTATTGGCAATCAGCTCTGCGTGTTAATGAAGGCCCCGTTCCTATTCCCAACAACATACCTTCTTCTGTTGAAGTGGGTGTAGTGGACGCTGGCACTGAGGCAGCACTGTGGGAAGCTGGGTAAGGCTTCTGCACAACGGGGACCTGGCATCTGTGGACATCGTAGCAAGGGTACACACTGTAGTCACCATATGGGTTGTACTGCACAGTGGCAGGGGTGGTGGGGGCTTGCTGTCCGTGCGTAGGGGGAACATTGTAAGACGGGTCGTATGGCTGTGGGTGTGGTGTGGTGTGGTGAATCACAATGCCATACGTCATGGAACTCCGGTACCCCGTATTCCATCGGCTGCTGCGGAGCCTGTTGTTGCTGCTGAGCAGCTGTGTTCATCTGTGGTGCCCTTGCCAGCCTGCTCTGAACCTTCTTCTGCATCTTCGCACCGTGCGGCGTGAGCAGCGAGACAGCCTTGGTGGCATTAAATTTAAAAAAAAAAGAAGCAATCAAACACACCTGAACGCCTTCCATGACCAGCGGCATCAGCTCGTCTGGGCACACCTCGATCGCCTTCTGGATGACGAAGTTCCCAGAGTCGTGCGTGGCGATGTCTACCCTGTTGTGGGGCGTGAAGATCTCATTGATGAGGTACGACTTCGAGTAATTAGACCCCTTCGGGTGTGTCAGGATGGCCTCCATCAAGTACGACGCGTGCTTGTGGACGGCGTAGGAACGGACGTCGGCACAGATGAGCTCTGTGGCCTGATCGACGAGGGCCGGGTGGTAGTCGAAGCACTTCGCGACAAGGTAGTTGCCTGCAGGATGGATGATGAGCTCAGGGAGGTGGGTCGAGACCTTCATGAAGACAGGCGAACAGTCGACGTTCATCCCCACCGCCAGCTCTAGGTTGGACTGCAGCTCTGTGCACTGCTTTGAGTTATTGACTATCTTCAGCAAGTTGATAGACGCGTGCACTATCTTCTCCTCCATAGGGAGCTGGTACCACCCCCCATGCGCGGCATGCCCTGTGCTGGATGTGAAGGTAGGGGGGGCGTTGTGCTGCGTCCTCTCGCTCATCTGAGCCATCGATGCGCCTGTCCTGTTCACTTTCGGGAGCATGTACAAGATCTCGCCCTCCATGCACTGGTGGTCGATCAGTGCGTCGCCGAGCAGCGGTGTGGACCTCGCGATTTGGAAGTCCCCGTCCTCCAGCTGCCATGCCTTCGCCACGTCTTGCTTAAGCAGGTCCAATGTCGTCCACTGTTCGCTGTAGGGCACCCACACCATCTTGCCGTTGGGGTGCACCACGCCAAGTGTTTTATTAGGGTATGGCACCGCAGCGTTGTGCGCACCTGCCGCCTGCTCTTCCCCGTGACGTGCTTCAGACGATCCGCTGGTGCTCGACACCACATCACTAGGGGGTGCGTCGTGCTTCGTCATTTTGTTTTGTTTTTTGTATGCCCCCTGTGGTACATGGGCACAGCATGGCAGCAAGGACAATAAGTGGGCGCGATTACGTCTTCAGATCTACCAATGTATTGCTTTGTGCCACAATCTCCTCCAAAGACACACGGCCTCGCTGCCTCACGAACCTCGCTATCGCCTTGTATTCATCGTCTGTAATGTGGATGAATTTCCCCCGGTCGTCGAGCACCCCTGTCAGCCGGCCGTCCGTGCGCAGTGTCTGTGTTGTTGTGGTGTGGTTCAGCTGCATTATTGTTTGTACCTGTAAGAGCTCCACCACACGACTGATGGGAATCTGGAACTGCGTGGATAGATCTTCCAGATGCGATACTTTGCTGCATTTCACCTGTGTGTGTGCATTCACCTGTGTGATGCTCTCGCGGCATACCGTGTCGATAAAGTCAGAGAGCATCTGCCCCTCTTCAACCACTTCTGTCTCACCGGAATCCTCAACTTGCATGTCAGTGGTCCACATCTCAAGCTCTACTTGTGCCGCCTTCTCTTTTTCCTCCTCAAGAAGCTTCAAGCGCTCTTCCTGCACGCGGACTGCATACTCCTCATCCATTTCCTTCTCCGCCTGCTTTGACGCAATCTCTCGGTTCATCTGCCTCACAGCTTCTTTCCGTGACTCAACCTCCTTCTTCCGTTCTGCCTTTGCTTGCTCCTTGCGTCTTGCCAACCTACCTAGGCCCTCATGCACTACAACACCTGCAGCTGCTAGCTCCTCCTCTGCTGCATCATCCTTTGCCTTCTTGTCCAACAGCCGACTGAAGTGTTCGCTGCGCTCATCTTTTTTCAACAAAAAATAACATGCTACCACAAGCAGTGCGAGCACCACCAGCCCGGCAACGACCAGCATCTCACCTACCTGTGAACAAAAGTTGCGGTGGATCACATAGCATAATAAGACTATTAATGTTGAACACATCACAATTAACGCCAATTCCTTGCCACATACAATGCAGCAGCATGCTTCACAATGACAGGGAAGTCCTTCTCGGGGATGGTGTAATAGTCGCAGTTCCACTCGCCCCGCTTGTCGGGCGGAGTGTTCAAGTGAGTGTTCAAATAGAACACGTTGCTGGCATGTGCCATGCGTTCGATGATGAGCTGCTCATGGTAGTTCATCCTGGGGGGCATGAGGTGTGCTACCACGGAAGCGGGGCGGAGGTACGCAATATGGAGGAGGCCGGCACCGTGCGTGCCAACAAGGATGTTTGTCCCGGCCATGAGCCGCACTTGCTGCTCGAAGGTGAGGTTATCGCAGCACTTCTGTACGGAGAGCGCAACTGTTCTGGTACTGTTGTTAAAAGAGAAGGTCCCTTCGAAGGTCTCCAATGCCTCAAGGAGTTTCTTGGAGTTTGTTAGCACCCTCTTTGGGGTCTTGCGGTCCAACCAAGTCACCTTCAGCATACCACCTTCCGTTGCACTTTGCACCACACCTCCCACCTTTGTCCATGCATACACCATCGCCCGCCACCTCTCCAACACTCTCAGTTCCGTATACATCTTCACATCTTCCCACCTTGTCGAAAACAGCCTCCTTGGCCTTCCCCACACCATCTTTTCGAAGCAGACAGTCTCCCCTTCTTTAGCTATGTCTTCCATGAAACCCCATCTGTGCACCAGGCGGTCGAGGATGTCACTGTAAGCAGAAACAGGCTTGTTGGAGCGCTTCGTTTTCAGCAGCAGCAAAGTGCGGTTCGACGGCTCTGGTGTGCCACCGGTGCTGAGGAAAGTGGCGAACAGCGGCCAGAAATTGTCGTTGTGAGAGTGGTATATATTGTCACGCACCCATGGATAGTGCACGTAAACAGTCCC
Source organism: Diplonema japonicum (assembly GCA_964019335.1). Classification (NCBI taxonomy): domain Eukaryota; phylum Euglenozoa; class Diplonemea; order Diplonemida; family Diplonemidae; genus Diplonema; species Diplonema japonicum. The sequence continues at coordinate 627,053 of OZ025657.1, forward strand.
TGGAAACACGGTGGCACAGTCTCGTTCAAGATGCAGCGCCTCCGTCGCATGCCGCACCTTAACTGCTGGATAGTAGTGCTTGTCATTCTCTTTGTAGTATCCGAAGGAGAAGTTCCCCATTTCTCGGCTTGCCTTGTTGTATATCTGTGTCAGGACACCCCCCGTGCGCAGTGTGCCACCATTAGCCTCGATCAATGTCGATGTGTTGTGCAAGGTTAGGACGCCCTCCCTGAAACTCACAGGACCTAGCTGTAAGTGGTCGGGGTCGTACTTTGTACGTGGGAGGTACCAGTCAAGTGTTGTGTGAGCGGGCGTACTTTGCTCAAGGAGCACAGGAGCTGGCAACGGGCTCAAGCCCTGCGGTTTTCCAATCATACGCAACAGGATCAACGCCTCTGTGGTGAGCTTCACCAGTTCGTCCTTTGCGAACTTGAACTGCTCGCCTCGCATGTACTTCTCGACAGATGTCTTCTGCACGGAGTCCTCGTAGTTTCGCGTGTTGATGAACAGTATGGAATTCCTTATCGCCAGGCCTTGCAGCCAGGAGCCGTCACGGTAGCTCATGCCCCTCTCGGAGAGGGCAATGGCCAGACTGTTGTGGGGCAGGAACGCTAAGAGGTTCATGTAATCACTGCTGTACATCCCTATCACACCCGCTGCATGACTGACATCCTCAATCAGGCTTTTTAGGTGTTGAGAGGTTTTGGGGGGTTGCACGAAGGTGAGGTTCAACCCTTGTTGCTGGAAGCTGTCAAGGATCTGTGGAAACCAAGGCGGGGCATGCTTGCGGTCAGCGAGGAAGAGAAACCGGTTTGCAACACAAGTGCCACAGACATTGCTGTTCAACTGCACGCTCGGTTCAGAACCTGTTTCTTCCTCATTTGCCCATTGCAGCTCCTCGACTGGGTAGTGAGAGGCGCACTTCTTCGGCTCAGTGGTAAGCCCCTTAAGAGACCCTTCGACAAGTGCTATCACCGCAACTGTCTCGTCACTCTCGGTGTCGTCAGCCGGCTTCACGAAACACGCAAAGTTATGCTTTTGGCATGCGGTCCTCACAGCAGGGACAACACGGCTCACGGTAAACTTCACTGGGTGCTTCAGAGAGGTAGGGAATTCTAATTGGAGCACGACACCATTCTTCGAGCATTCCCTTCGCCGTTTGCTGCGCTTCACCAGTTCACCTGCCCGCCTGTCTGTTACTTCTATTTTTGTGATGTTGGTATTTGTCCGCTCCCGCTGCACACCCGTAGCCCTCCATGCTATGCAGAGCCAAACCACAACGATCCCCACAAGACTCTTCAGCACCACCCTGCCCCCAGTGCTTCTCTTGTACAGCATGGCATGTGGCTGCATGTAGTTGTCGCAAGAAGCAGGAGAATAACATGACGACGAAATAAACAAAGAAGGAATGAAAATAGATTTCGATAAAGTTTCAGTGTGCAGGGAGTGCTCACTGTAAAACAAACAAAGGAAGTCGGGCAAGTGGAAGTAAAACAGAGATGAAGAACATGAAGAACAGGGGGGATGACAGGAGAGTAGTAATAGATTCCTATATTGGTTAGTTATACAGGGACTTTAAAAAAGAGGGGGGGAAGAGGGGTAAATTGTTTACTCTTATCCTGTCTCATTTGCCTTTCCAGCAGTCTGATCCTTTCCCTTTCCGTCTGTTGCTCTACACCCCCCACTTATTATTTGTTTTTGTTCATTTAAATTAATTTCTCGATTCTCTTCTTTCTTACTTGTTTTTCCTAGCTTTCCTCTCCCCCCCCTTTTTTTTCCTCTACTTGATGGCCTCCCGCCTAACACACTCAATCATATGCCTAAAGTAAGGGGGAATGAAAAAAAAAATGGACAGAAAAAAAAATTGGTAATACAATGTAGCAACAAAAATATTTTCTTAAAAAAAAAAAGAGAAAAAAAAAATCACCCAGGGATGCACAAAGAAATGCTAGCAACACACCATCACCAATATAATTAAAAAGTACAAAAAGGAGGTACCCCGCTTTCTTTTTTTTTTTAGTTTTCAAAAGTCCTCCGCGTTGTACCTTGCTTGGAGGGAAGCCGCAGATTTCTTGTGGTCTTTGATAGTTTTTTCCTTAGATCGCTCACTTGAGGACTTGGCCATGGCACGCTTCTCCGACTTGCTCATAGCTTTGCCTTGCACAACGATATGTGTGATTTCAAAGAACTTCCTAACAGGTTCATTCGAAGCAATGTAAGCAGGAAGCCCTGTCTTTAAGATAACTCTCAATGCTGTGAGCTGGATAGACTTCGGCCACCCTTCGAAGTCTAGAGTCTTTCCTTTAAAGGTCATCCTTTCCGTAGGGGTTTCCGTGTTTGAAACACTGCCCATAACCCATCTGGCAAGCTCTTTCTTGTCCTTCCTGAGGGCCTTTGACATTGTTTTGTTACCGTCGGACACAATGTCCTGCAGGACTTCGTCAATGTCGACCCTTCCCATCCCAGGTGGCGGCTTCCCGCTGTCTTCGTAAGACAGCTCATACACAAGTCCAAGTGTCTCTAGCCCAGCACAACAGACGTCGTGGGAGTCAGTTGATTTCACCATGTTCAGGATTTTTTGAGCATTTTCGTACAATGGTGTTTTTGAGGCCTTGGGTCTTGTGTTGCACAGTGTCCATGCGGATAAGGCTTCTGCTATGACATTGGGTGGGTACTTGCCCGTCCAGGTTTCCTTCAGCAAGTCCGGAACGGTATCGTCTTCGAGGTCCAGGTACGGGTCCGCTATGTGGCACATTGCCAGTGCTCTGATAGCCTCGACCACTTCGTTCACAGTGGAATGGGAGTTTTTCATCATGTAGATTGCGAGAACTGCAATGTCCTTTATGCATTCAACATTCTCTTCTGCGAAGAACAGGGCAGAGACGGCTGCTACCTGTAGACCCAGCAGTGCCTCTTCGGGTTTTCCGTTGCGCACGCACCTTGAGATGTTCATAACAAGAGTAAGCCCGAATTTGTCGAGGACGGTGTGGAGATCAGGTCGGCTGCACAGACAGCTTTTGATCTGCTTCATAGCGATTATCCTCTCGGCGCTTTTCTTCGAAGACAGATGGTCGTCGACCAGCTCCCCGAATGTCTCGACGGGTCCTTCCTCGTCATCGGCATCATCGTCCCCTACAGAGCTGTGCTGTGTGATTGTCGTTGTTGAACTGCATACCCGAAACCCATCGATCCAGGCTCGGAGAGGGTGTCTTCATCCTCCTCAAGGTCCACCTTGGTCTTTTTACTCTTCTTCTTACCCATTTGTAGTGTGTTCTGTTTTCTTTTTTTTTTGTGCCCCTCCCCCGAAAAGCGGGAAGATTGAAACAAATGAAATAACTGAAAGGAACATAAATCCAAGGCTAGCTGGGGGATGACGGTGTCAACACCCGTTGAAATACAAGCTCAGCAGGGCTCAAGTGTCCCTTTTATTTCTTTATTATACCCCCCCCCCCCGTCTGATTTTCTTTCTTTGTTTAATTCAACAGAACACAGGCATGGTAAGGTGTCGGAAACGGGAGGTGGGAAAGTATCTTCAACAAAAAATATTTTTAGAGGAATACACAATTTTAGAAAGAAACATCACTTCTTTTTTGAATCGTAACCGAAGTCTTTTGCCATTTCCTCCTTCGCCAACCGCGCCATTTTGCTCAGCCCCGAGGTGCCCGTGGTGTTTGCTGAGTGTACTGTTTTTCTGAACCAGGTAGCGTTGAGCAAGTAACCCGTGATGGTTTGGTGCAGGGTCTTAGAACCTGAAGCGAAGAGTAGGTTCTTGATGTTCATTTTTTTTTAAATTTGGCTGAGTGTCTGTGTACGTTGATACAGACCACATTGGGGGTGGGGTGAAAAATAAAGGGGATAAATCGATTATTACTCTCTAAACCCCTTCAACGCCTCTGTCACCTTTGCTGCCTTTGCTGCCTTTGCAGCTATTTCCAGTTCGTCACTCGCTGCTGCCTCCGTGGTGGTGGTTCCTTTTTCTCTCTTTTTCCTGACCTCAGGGTCTTTGTATGCTTTGAACCTGTCAAGACGCTCCTGCGTCTTCTCGGTGAAGAGACCCGGGTACAAGTGCCGTTCCTTGCCCAGTTTGATGGTGTACTGTGTTGTGTAAGTGGCCTATATTAAACATACATGTCCTGCCTTCCCTGCAGCCTCGTCGTGATCGTACATGGAAGCGAAGCTGTTCTTCGACCGGTCCTCCAGCCAAGCGTCCTCGGTGTCGGGTGGTTGCTGAACGATGCCACTCAAGTGCACGGACCCGGCCTTGATCTGTTGGTCAATAATAGCAGCGGTCTCCAGAAGTGCGTGGTCTTCCCCAGGGCGGCCCACAAGCAGGATACCTCCACTTGGAATATCCCGTTGCTTTAAACAGAATGGGACAGTGACCCTCGGGCATCCTGTCAAGGCAAAGGGGCCTGTGTTGCGCGTCATTAGATCAGACGGCGCCTCCACCCCCCTCCAGGTAACTAGTCCCGATGTGTTCGTTTTGTCCTGAACCTGCTGTGGCTCTGCGATGCAGATGGGAAACATCAAGGCGTCAACGTCTTTGGGAACCTCCTGCCAGTACTGCTGCAGCACCTTCGTCAATTCCTCCCGTGCTTCCGTTGATTGCTTCTTTGCAGCAGCATCCATCGTGTCAACCCCTTTCACCAGTTTTCTGATATAAGGAACTGAAATAGTTTCAAGGAACTCATTCCAGTTCAGCCCCGCTTTCTCACAAACACCTTTCATTATCGAAACTGCCTCCATGTCTAGCCCATTCGACCACATCCTCCACAAGTGTGGTACCTGCCTGAGTGTCATGTTCTCAGGGTCACGAAGGTGACCGGCATGAAGGGCATCCTGCAACATGCCCTCGTCTGTTTCCGGCCGTATGGACATCTCGCCGTATTGCGCATGGCGGATCGTCTCGCTGACCGTGCACCCTAGCGACCGGAGCACCTGCGCTGTGACCCTGAACAGCCTTTCCACCTCAGGTGATGTTACGATGTTGAAGGCGTCCTCGGGGATGAGGATATTCGGCACCTTTTCTCCCAACAGTGGTTCTGATGGTTTCCCTGCATGGAAGTGCAGGACGTCGTCCTCGTTGTGCAAAACTGAAGCTTCCAGCACTGTGTCAACGATTTTTATGTCCTGTATGGTCTTTGCTACTATGCCCACTGAGCCCTGCGTGGTTGACATCATCCAGGTTCGCTTCCTAGAGAACCTGCCTGTGGTAGGCACCCACCCGTGCACACCAGCGTACCCAGCTGGGATGGAGATGTCCCCAGACACGTCAGTGCCCACTGCTAGTGGGACGCACTCGCTCAACACAGCTGAGGCACAGCCGCCCTGGCTGCCACCTATGTAGAAGGATGGATCTAAAGGATTCACCAATGACCCTGTGGAGGTGTTGATGCCTATTTTGCCCATGCCAAGCTCATCAAGGTTTGCTTTCCCAACAATGACGGCACCAGCAGACACAAGTGCCTCCACGACAGGCGCTGATCGAGAGGGGACGTAGCGGGAGAGAGCAGAGCACCCTAAGGTTGTAGGGAACCCTTTCACATGGATGTCATCCGACACCACAACAGGTATCCCGTGGAGGGGGCCTGCAGACTTCCCTGTTTCTTTCAGCTGCTCATCTATTGCCATCGCTTCGCCCATGGCGCTGTTTGACACACTGATCATTGTGTGAAACAATGCGGCATCCCGCTGCAGCCTCCGCACAGATTCCTCCACGAGTTCCTGAGAACGAACGGCCCCATTCAGCATGGCATGCACCCCACCTTTCACCGACATGCCTAGCACTTCTTCCGCCGTTTTCTTTCCATCCTCTCGGACCTGCGCGCAGCAGTAGACTCTTCGCACCTTCCCACACGCAGGACGCACGGCACGTGCTGCGCTCGCCAGGATCATGTTGTCCCTGCAAAGTTTAGATAGATATGAAAATACTTGGTTGTGACAAAAGGAAAAGATAGCCCCAGAAGCGACTCGGGGTATTAATGGAAACAAGTACCACTGACGCCAGCTCTTTCGATGTGAACGGTCAACCCACTCTGTAGTGGTTAGAGGAAACCATAAGAAACACTAACGCAATGATCGGTCGTTTACAAATTCCTCTTCAATTCTCCTGTGCACCCCCATTTTGAGGTTCTCCATGAGTAACATCAACATGTCTGGGGAGAGCTGGTTTTGGACAGCAGGCTGCAGTAAGTACTCCACTAGATCGGGAACGGGCTTCCCGATGGCCGTGCAAGCAGAGAGGACCCTGACAAACATCTCGGGGGAGGTAGTCTTGGGATCCAAGGTGTTAATCATGAACGTTGTGAGGTGCTCGTTGCGCACACGGAGGGAAGAGAGAGATGTAAATAAAGAGATTGCCTCAAGAGGCCCAAGGTCGTTGAGAATGGGGCCAATGGCACTTCTAATAGCAAGTAGGTCATCTTTAGACATTTTCCACCCCACCTCTGCTTCTCGTTTCAGCACTGCTATCACAACGTCTCGCTCGGTAAGGAGAGCCTGCCTCACTCGGCCCAAATTCTGCTGCTCTATCTTTCCCACAACCTTAGGTATCAGCTGTCTGAGGGCAAGGTGTGTCGTGCATCTTTTAAGTATCTTGATTGCCACGGATGCAGATATCTTTCGCGCATCAGTCACCCACCTCTCCAACCCTTTGGGCGACCTCAATGAGAGGCTCTTGTTTGCGCTGCGCAATTTAAATGCTTCGTAAAATCTAGCAGCCACCATGCCATGTGGGAGGGTAGTAAAGCACGCTGCCTGGTCCAGGTACACCACTGCTGAGGAGATAATACCAGGTAGGATACGCGGTAGTTGTGGGAACGTGTCGTGCAGCTGCAGAAAGCAAGCGTAGAGCGGGAATTTGGTTGAGAGTTGCTTCAGCGTCCCATATTCCGACTCAAGCACCAGGGCTGTCAGGGGTGGTTCAATGGATCTTACGAGGGGTGGCGTGTTTACATTAAGCCAGGAGGAGGCCCAGAGCAAGTCGGAGAGCTCGTTTAGTGAAGGGCGCTGGTGTTTCTCAGCAATGAGATGTTGAGAATGAGAAGCGAGAAGTTTGGCAAAGGGGCCTTTCTCGCCGAGGCAAGCGAGGCCTGTGAGGAGTCGGATAAGCGTTTGTATTGTGTGCTTCTCTATCAAGTCACGTGCTGTGTGCAGACCCCACACAGATTTGTGGCGCAGCACTGCTAGAGACGCTGCCACGTTGCATATGTCCTCCTGCCGCATAGCCTTGCCTCGTAGCTTTATCCATTTGTCCACACGTATCAAGTCCTCACGCGGCACATCAACAATCTGCCCTCGCCCCATGTTGCTGTAATCTGCAAGCGCTCGCACCACTTCTTGTATCCCCACATTCTTTCCTTCTTTCAACCTGATGAACATCATGTTCCTCGCATCGCGCAATGGCCTCACACGGACCCACCATGGGTACCGCATATGCACTGGGGTGGTTTACGACGAAACAAGGACACAGGACGGGGGAGGGGGAGGGGGGGGAGAAAGCATAAAGGACTTTTTTACTTATTCCTGTTACTTTTTTTTTATAAAAAAAAGTCACGCACTATTTTTTTTTCTTTTTTTTTTCCTTGGGAGCACACTGCTTTGTCGGAGTGGTTGAGTGCTTTTTTTTTTTTCCCCTTTTTTTTTTACCCCACGGCAGGAATGGTCAGTCATACTTTACAATGCCCAAAAAAAAAAAAAAAAAAAAAAAAAAAAAAAAAAAAAAAAAAACAGGTTGCACCCGGTCTTGCTGGCTATGCGGATCCGGTGCTGGTACCTAGATGCAGTTGGTTTCTTCTTCTCTTTTTTTTTCCTTTACTTTTCTTTCTTAAATCCTTCCATTTAATGCGAGTATCAAAAGAGAAAAAAATAAAGAAACCATGCTATTTTTAACTTTTTTTCTTTTTAGGAGCAAAGGGTCCACAGTCTTAAACGAGCGCTAGTATGGCAAAAAAAAAAAAAAAAAAAAAAAAAAAAAAAAGAGGGGGAAAGAAAAAAGAAAAAGGTAAGACAACTCATAAATTGAGGAGAAAAAAAAGAAGGAAAAAAAAGAGAAAGGTGACAGGAACGGAAAGTAAGGACATTCACGGGAACCTGCCTGTGGACAGGGTCGCCTGGATGGTGTTATGTGTACTCCTCAGTTAAAGAAGCTGCACTGGGATGGGATGGGGGGTGAGAATTGATTTACTAACGTTCAAAAAAGAAAAAAAGAATAAAAATAAAAAGAAAAACAACTCACAACTTCGACATTGTACCCTTCGGCATGGATGCGGCCTTCACAATGTCAGCGAACTCAGGCTTGGTGGAGGCACCACCGACAAGGAAGCCATCGATGTCAGGTTGGGACCAGAGGGCGGTGGAGTTCTTAGCATTGACCGAGCCACCATAGATGATCCTCGTGCTGCTTGCGACGGAACGAGATATTTTCTCAAGCAGCCAGTTGCGGACTGCAGCAACTGCCTGTTGTGCCTGGTCAGGAGATGCAACCTTCCCTGTCCCGATGGCCCACACGGGCTCGTACGCGATGACGATCTTGCTCCACAATGCAAGAGGTACCTGCGCAATGCCTGTCTGCATCTGTTCGAAGCACACCTCCTCAGTGCGCCCTTGCTCTCTCTCCTTCAACGTCTCCCCAATGCAAAAGATCACCGTCAGCCCCTTCTCCAGAGCCGCCTTGACCTTCTCTGCAATCACTTGTTGCGTCTCACCGAAGACGTGCCTCCTCTCTGAGTGGCCGATGATCACGTACTCCAGTCCCATGTCCTTCACCTGCTCGGCGCTCATCTCACCTGTGAAGGCACCGCTCTTTGCTATGCAGTTCTGTGCAGACACGCCTATCTCCCTCCTTGCGACACTCTTCACAAGCCCGATGTACGGTGTGGCAGGTGCAACCACCACCTCGCAACTTGTGTAACCCTTGCCTGCGATGTTGGTGTTGAAGTCCTGCACCAGTGCAGTCAGGCTGCTCGCAGTGCCGGTGCACTTGAAGTTCCCTCCGATGAAAGGTGTGCGTGTCATGGTAAGTGTTTAGTGTCCTGTCGTGAACTTCTCCTTTTTTTTTCTTTTTTTTTTTCTTGATGACGAAAGGTATAAAGCACCCCACGGGTAAGCAGGAAGAGTACTGCCTAACGGCTGTTCTAAGGTAGACGGCACCGACACGAAGCATTGCCATGCTGCGCGCCGTGTCTTTCGTATTAAAAATTAAACTGGTTGGTTAGAACGGCTGTGCTGCTTGATCAGCATGCAAGGTGCCGACATGTTGTCACGCACAACCACAGTTCAGATGCCGGTGGCCCTGGGCGACCCATCGCGGCTATGCTATTCACGAATCGATCTTTGGAGCTTTGAGCTTTCTCTCATTCTCCTTATTTTATATTTCCCTCTTTTTTTCTTTTTTTTTTAATCCGTGCGTGGGCAGTCGTTCATTTGTTTCTGTTGCTTTTTTTTTTTTCTTTCAGTTGTTCAAGGTAAACACAGAGTGGCAAGAAGGGTGACAGTACCCCTCAGTCCTCCTCACGCTAACCGAACATCATTGAAGAGTAAGAGGCCACGACACGATGGAGAGCTCGTTCTTTTCTTCTTCTTCTTATTTTTTTTTATTTTTATTTTTCCCCGTTTTAAAAATATCGGTGTTTACAATTTAAAGAATTCTGCTTTATCTATTCTTCATTGCCCTTTCTTGCATACCACCTTAAGCAACAAGCCCTCACCTCAGAGCTTTGCGAGAGGCTCAAGCTTGGGCATTTCAACAATAAAAAAGGGTAAAGAAAGGGGGAAGAATGCTGACATTTTTTTTCTTTTTTTTTTCCCATTGCCAACATTTCCACTTACAGACCTTTCAACTTGGCAACTGCCTTTGCAGAGCGCGAAGTACAAGAGTTCGAAAAAGAAATAAAACCTACTTACTCTACCTGGCAAGAGTCGGGGGGGGGGGGGGGGGGGTTGTGGTGAAAGTTAAAATGTCAGTGTCCTTGAGAAAAAAAAAAATAGAAACCATTTTACCCCACATCCAAGGAATGACTTTACCGCCTTCGGTAAGTCATTGACAGTAAGTAGTAAATACAGTTTCCTTTTTCTTTTCTTTTCTTTTTCTTTTTTTTTGTTTACTTGATGTGACGGTAGTGGGCAAGAAAATAACAGTCACGATTAGAGAAATTACAAATTTGGGTGAAACGCTTCACCATCCGTGGGGAGATGGCACCGCCGCTGTGCTTGTTCGTCAGGGGAAGCAGGCACTAGCGTCGGGGGGGGGGGGGGAGAAAAGGAGAAAAAGAAGAGAGATATAAAAAAAACATATCAGCTGCTTATTTCTTTTGCTGTCCAGAAGGGGGGGGGGGAGAGAAAACATAACAATTAAATCGTCTAGAACAAAAGTGGAGAGAAGAGGTAGCAAGACAAGAACAGAAAAAAAAGTTTACTGTGATCTTTTTTTTTCCACCCAAACATTTTCGTTAACAGGTAACAGGGGAGGGGGAAAAAAAAGAGGATGGAAAGAAGAAAAAAAAGAAAAACAGGAAAGAAAAAAGGAGCTCAGGACATTCCAGCTCTCCCGCGCATCAGTGTCTTGCTGTAAAGCTCAACCTTGTCCTTCTCACTTTTCAAATAAAAAAAAGAGAAGCATAAAAAAAAAAAAAAAAAAAAAAAAAAAAAAAAAAAAAACACAACACAACGAAAGGGGAATACTGATAACGGATTGTCACCACGACACATTGAAGAAGCCTCGGGTGAACCTTCGCTACAACCTGTGTCACGTGTGATCGTATTGCTTTGACGCTATCTGCTTTGTGTCTGTAGCTGGGTCTTTGCCCGTTCATGCGGCACAGCAGCAGTGGTCAGTGCATTTATCATGTCCCCAAGGCGTCAGCCCAAGGGCACATTGATGCTATAAGTCGGGTTTCTAACTCATCGGGATTCTAACTCCCGTTCCCTCCCTGTTTCGGGGTCTTCCGCACCAGATGCCTCCTCTTCCCTTTCGACAGGGTATTTGGTGTACAGTTTGTGAATAGCAATGAAAGCCGTGGCGCAGGTGAGGACGCCAATATAACTAGTGGTGTACGAGAGGAACTTCTTCCTTGCGCTGTTGAGGTCGATGATGAACTGCGTGGCTTCCGAGTGCGACGGTGCGTTGTACTCATATGTAAGAGTCACGTTGAAGCCCTGCAGCGTGTCGGGCTCAACGATGGCCGTGTCCATCCGCCTGATGTGGGTGGTGGTGTTCCCTGTTTTGTTCCAGTTGCAGTTTGCAGTGCGCCCCTTCACCATGCACCCGGCGTATATTGTCTCAGTGAAGGTGCACACTGTCCCAGGGACATCTGCGCGGAACACCAGTGGTGCTTTGAAGAAGGTGTGATCGTTCACCTCTTCGGAGGTCAGGTTGTCGAGTTGCACGGCCCACGCCCCTCCGTGGCTGAGCAGGGTGAGGTACGTGTGACTTGTGTTGATTTCCAAATATGTCTCACGACCCGAGAGGCAGGTCTTCGTCGCAGGCACGCCGTCATCGAGCCCGTCCAGTGTGAGCTGGTACTTCCGCCACTGGGTGAAGGGCTCCGTGAATAGCGTGCAGACCAAAGCCAGAATCACACAAAACGCGCAAAATGTCATCTGAGCTAATACGAGAGGTGTGTAAAGACGTGCCTCTTTAGGGATGCGTGTCGCCCCGTATGAGATCACCGCTGCCGAGAGGAGGCAGGCCCCTACACCACCCAGCCACACGAAGCATTGGGAATTCAGATGGTTATTATGAAGCTTCTCTTCCCGTGCAATCAGCTCAAGAACCGCAAACCCCCACCACCAGATGCCCGCAAACCACACTGTGACTGACGCGATGAGCAGCGTGCATTGCACCAGCCTTGAAGTGTTGGGGTCCATGCCCGACACTGACCCTGGGTGTCGAATATTTCAAATATAAAGTAAGAATGTATTTAAAAAAAGACCACTTGAATAAGAATGCGAGGAGGTGGGCTATCAGTAGACACAAAACTATCCAACTCCTTCAGAGATTCTTGTTCTCTAACTGTGCCTACAGAAGGTGAAGAAGGAATAGGGGACATTAACATGCCACACAAAAAAATAACGGGCAGACGTGTGCGTTGCATATATGCGTTTGGTTTTACAAGTGCACTCTGACCTTTACCTGATAGACAGAGGGGTCAGTGGCAGACATGAGGACTGTGAAGACAGTCATATCGTTCAGAACACGAGGGGTAGACATCACCTTCCAGAGGCTCTCGGTGTTCAAGTTGGCGGGGGATCCGATAGCGTTCATGCCCGCGACGGCGGTGGCACGGCGGTCATCCTTTGCAGGAGGCTGCTTCCAGTGGTCGTAGTTGGTCTCGACGATGTACCATTTGTACGCCTGGGGGATGGTCCAGGTGTTGATGGCCACACTGCCGTTCTTCGTGATGACGGTCCCTTCATCGGCAGTAGTCCCACTGAGGATGTAGTACACCGATGCAGAAATCTCTGCATTCTGCAGCATCTTCACAAGATCATTGTAATCTTCAGCCTCAAACAGTGCCTTCTTCAGATACATAGAAGGCGGCAACCTGCCCTCAGAAATGGCTCTCACGTTCTCTTCAAAGGTCCCATCAGTCCTCTCGTTCCCCTCCACTGTGAAGAGACCGTTCCTCTGCCCGGTCCACGCACCGACAAGCCCCGCGAAGCCAGTGTACTTCACGAACACTTTTCCTCCCTTCATGTAGTCGATGTTGATGGTGGCGTTCCTTAAGGAGGGTGTCAGGATGGCACCAGTGCCGAAGTCCAGGTTTCTCCCGTGCATCACAGTCCCGCTGGGGTCGTTGGCGATGATGCCTGTGCACCCGAAGGTGTCAGGGCCCCTGGCGGAGATGTCGTAGAAGAAATTAGCAGTGGCCACCTCGATGAAGGTCAGACCGGTGCAAGCGCTGATGCTCTTGATCTCACCCTTGAAGGGCTCCTTCATCCACAGCTCACTCTCGGCCATAGCGGCTTCGTACAGCGCCACTTGCTTGGGGTCCAACTGCAACATGAGGATGGCGTATATGTCGTCAATCAGCTTGCGCATGATGTGCCTCTTGTCGTTGCAAATGGCGTCCCAACGGTGCTCAGGCGTCGTGGTGTCAAGGTCCACCACATACTGCGGGGGGATCCAGTCACAGCTGGCCACTGCGAACAGTGCAAAAAGAAGTATTACACACATATCAAAAGATTTCCTGAAGGAGTTAAAATTAATCACAAGCATGACAAGGAATGAAACAATGCAACTTCAAACACTGCTGGTTTTTTTTTTTGCTTGAACAAGAAAAACAATATGGGTCGATTTCAAAAAACCCCCCCCAAAAATGAGGCCAATTGACACTTTCGTTGCATCTTTGGGCATGCCATCCCCTTTAAAAAAATTTCTCCATATTTCCCGGCCCATATTAGGAAAGAACCCGGGTCAGAAATCGCTCAAGAGTGCTATTTTGACCTATGAAAAATTCAGTTTTAGGGTCAAAATCGGGTTTTAGTGGTTTTGGTAAAGTCAGAGAGTATGCTTTCAATAGCAAGAAATAGCGGAACTCACTACTAGAAGGTGGCTGAAATGATGTTGGAAGTGGAAACCTTCATTTCCTAGTCTTCTGCGGCTGAGATGTGCTGCTGCTGAGCCTCGTTTCTTTTTCATACTATTAGGCCTTCTACCGCATTTTGGGGGGGTTTTAAGAGGCTCATTCGTAGGTGTACTTGGTGCTTTGGGCTTGTCATGTGGTGTTGAGTATTTTCGTAATTTGGTTACTATTCTTTCTTTTTCAAGTCCGGGAAGGCTATCAGGAACGTCCTCATACTCATCACAAGATTCATAGACTGGGGGCCTTTTCTCTGCCCTGTCTGCATCGAGTTCTTTGATGATGTACTTTAGTTCCTTCTAGCTCGTGGACGCGCACGTAGCAAATACACCCTCCGGTGTGCTCCTGAGCTCATACCTGTAAAATCCGGAAACTCAAGAATTTTCTTTTTGTACGGGCCAAAGACATCAGGAACTACATGCACGGCGCACTGTATCGTATTGATGATGTTAGCTATTTGTTCCACAGTTTTAATTGTTGTGGAACGAGGCACCCAAAGCCAAACACGAGAGAGCACACCAAAGTGGCTGTCCCTGCTGTTTTTGCCGTGTTTCTCCCCCAGAAACCACAGGGAAAACGTCCGATCAGGATAGACAAACGAAGACTAAAAGAACAAAGTAGCAAAATTCCTTTGCACGAAAGTGACACCCACCGCTGTCAGTCCAGAGTATCCACTCTATTTCTTTCTTTATTTTTTTCTGTGCCCATGCTACTGTGGAACAAGTCTTTTCCAACAGTAAGGCCAGCTGCCCTTATTTCATCATGTGTGATGTGGTCAAGCCTCATGCCTCTGACCAATTGGCGCCGTGTGGTGTCTTGTTGGCAACCAGAAAATGATAGCAGAAGTGCCGCTAAAAGTTCCCCTTTACACACTACGTCACACATAGTGCAGCACAGTCGTTGCCACTGAGCTTCTCAAAAACCTCTGTGGCGAGTGTCCTGATCGCCGAGGTGTTCCCATTTACCCTTTCTCGGTCCGAATACCATTTTTTTTTACCCCTAGCTTCTCAACTGCAAGTTTAAAAGCATCCATTTTTGTCTTCCCCTCTTTTACTGAATTTGTGCAAAGTGAAAAAACCCATTTTTGCCCCTAGGACTGAATTTTTTGGGTACTAGTAACACTCACTTTCCAATTTTCTGGGGTGTTTTTTTTCCTAACCTGGGCCGGGAAAGTTGTAGAATTTTTTTTCTTTGGAAAAAAGTACTTAGAGAAATATTGAAAGTGTCAATTGGCCTCATTTTTTTTTGGGGGGGGTTTTTGAAACGATGCCATATATTGATTTAATGAATTGTTATTGCTAAAAATAGTGGTAGCATTGTTGGGCTTATCCTTCTACAGGTTAACCCCGGCTGTGCACAAACAACAATCAACCGACTCTTTTTTTCTTTTTCTTTTTCTATGTTTCCTTGTTTGTTGCACCCCTTTTGTGAGGTGAATTTGGCATCAGTGGTGCCAGTGGGCTAGTGGTTCAGAAAGCTAAACCATGTGTAACGTTGGTACTCCGGAAGGATGTGGTGGGAAAGGTTGCAGAAGCAATCTCACGACGGAGTGCTACTGCTACAAGTGCTAGAATCGATATACTCTGTGCCTGTTCCAGTGTCGTAGTGGTCAGGGCAAGGATCAAAACCCTCTTCACAGCTACGAGTGGACGCCGTAGCCTGGGAACTACGGATGGTCTGCAATTCACTACGGTTCGCTTCGGCTTGTGATGGCAACACGCCAAGAGTAGCGAGAGAGACGTACGACATGATGCGTGCCCGTACTGCAACAGGGAAACGGATGCCCGCAGGGCGCATGATCCCAGAGAGGGCAAACATGGCCTCTCGGTAGTGGTAGCTCGCCTGCTGCCGCGGGACTGTGGCTGTACTGACCGTTGGAGCCTCCGGGTCCACGAGAAACAGCACCAACAGCTTCCGAACTCCAGGTTTGGTTTTGTCTACTAAATGGAAAGGTGAACACCTATGCTGGGTGTCATTCGGGAATGCCACAGCGCGCCCCTCCACTATCTCCACTTCTCCCAAGTACCACGACCTCGGCTCGTCGGGCACCATCCCGAACTGCAACATGGTCTCCTCTGTGACAGGAGGCTCCACTCCGACATACTTTCGGAATTCAAGGAAACTCTTCGTCACATTTTCACACTTGTAATAATAGATCACAGTGGCAAGGATCCTCTCGTGCTGCAAACCCTCCAAGTGCCATGACCCACCCTTGTAGCTCGGATTCTCTGGTGTCAGTCTAAACTCCACCTGCTTCACAATAGCTTGGAACCTGCTTAGTTTACCTATCTTGTGGAATCCAAGGGTTTTTTCCTTGATGAGCTCCCTTCCCTTCAGAAGCCACTCGTATGGGTTTGGTGTCAGCCGTTCTTTTGGTTTCACCAGACGTTTGAAGTGAGCTAATGCTTCTTCCGGGGGTTTTTGCAATATTGCCCTATCGGCACTTCCTACTTTGTCTCGGTAATATCTCACCATCCTTTTCAGCTGCGCCATCAGCCTCTCGCCATCATATTTCCAAAGAATGATCTCCAATGCGCATTTTTCAGTCCTAGGCAAGTGCTCGAATGTGATAACCGAGTAGTTGTACGGGAGAGCTTGCACAAGCTCATTGCGGACGTATTGCAAGAACTTCTTTGCGGTGTGCTTCTCTGGTGGTGTGAGGAGCTCTTCGGTAGCCCCTTCGTGTCCTCTTCCGTGTCCCACTGGAGCTTGGACCTTTGACCCATCTTCCTTTTTTTTCGTGAAATCCAGGGTCTCTTCCAGCAAAGGTAGCACCTCGGTGATCGTATTGCACAACAGCATTTCATCTGTGTGGCTAAAGACGTTGTTTATATAGCTCATAAGGTAAACTCTGTTATCCTTTACCCCGAATTCTGCTGGCAGCCATGAATGGATGCATTTCCCTGTGTACGGTGTCCACGAGAGCCCGCAGTGCTTTCTAGTTGGATTTTCTCGTTCAGCCCTTTCGATGAATTCGTCCCATTTCTCTGAGAGGCAGTACATTGAGGGGTTTATCCCGTTCCAGCATTGCCCTGAGCTCCCTGGCTGCTTGTCGTAGGTCCCTGACATCTCGAGACTATCCTCCTTCAGACTCCAGCAGCCATCTTTCACTACCACAAAGGCCGGTTCTGTTTTACTGGTATCTGTTGTCCACCCACTCCAAGAACTGTCCTGACGTGCTTTGAACAATGAGCAGCTCTCTTCATGCGTGCGGTCCATGGTTTTTTTTTTTCCCCCCTTCTTTTTTTCTTCCCTATGGAATGGAAAAAAAAAAATAAGATGTTGTATTTTATCCATATTGCTATGTCCCTACGATACATGGCGTTCTAGGGGAAAGGTAAGAAGAAAAGAAAGAAAGAAAGAAAAAGAAAAGGAGATGGGAAGAAAGCGGTGCACTCTTGATAAGCATGCATGTCAAGCATCAGTACCTTCGCACTGCAGTGGCCGCCATCCTCAAATTTGTGGTTATTCTTCTTTTTTTTTTCTCAAAAGCAACCCAATATTTTTTTCTTGTAACGTGCCTGCTACGTTTCGTTGACAACCGGTGACAAGCAGGTGATAGAACATGTTCTTCAACTTTTCGCACAAAGGAAGGAAAGGGGTCTGGAAACACTCATTTTGTGTACATGAAGAACGAGATCAGGCTACAATAAGCAGTGTTGCTCTGCAGCGCTGAAGCATGAATTAAGCACTTCATACACAAAGGAAGACAAGTAGAGGGATGGGGAGGGGAGGGGGGGAGACACTTAATACCAATGCAATGGCATAGTACTTTCCCCTACTGGACCCCTCAGTACTCACAAAGAGAAATAGCAACATAAGGCAATAAAAAAGAAACTCGATGATTTAAAGGAAGCCGGTGGGGGCACCCTGCACAAGCACCATTTACTTGATTACAGGGGGCGCACCTCGGCCTAGCTGTAGCTTCTTCTGCGTTCCGCGTCGTGTCCTTAATGCGTGCGGTGTGCAGCTCAACCCCAGCCGGGGCGCCCCGGGTAACCAAGATTCTGCGCTCGTGCAGTTTGCTGCCTGTTCGCCACCCAGAGCATCTGCTTCTTCCACTTGGGCGCTACCGGTGATGACCGACGGGGAGGTCAAGCGAACAACACATCTGATGTACTTCTTTATATTTCCATGTTATCCCCACCACCAAAAAAAAAAAAAAAAAAAAAAAAAAAAAATGTGGGAAGAGAGAGAGATAAAAAAAAAGGGAAGAAAGAAACTAAACATTTCAGGCTTTGCATTTCGTGCTTGCCGTGGAAAATAAAAATAGAACAAAACAAAACAAAAGAAAAAAGAAAACACAAAAAGAACTCGAGAGCGCTCCACGGGTGTTAATGTAACCATGGAACACTGATAAAGAAAACTTAGTAGAGAAAGGAAATAGAATATAAAAAAGGAAGGGAAGTTCGTACTACACGCGCCTTGCAGTGGCGGATAGTGGCACTCACAACCTCAGGTTCATAGGGGTCCTCATAATAGATGGAGAGCGTGTAGGCTTATGTATAGGAGAGCTGTTGCCTTCCACTGTGGGGAAATCTCGCTCCTCTAGGTCGTGAAGAGTGGCCTTCTTGTTAGAGATTCGTGAGGCAGCCTGTGGACCAATCCCCCAGCGTTTTACAACCTTGGGTTGGGGGCTGCGCTCCGGACCTCTCAACTTAGTTGGCGAAATAGAGCGGTTGGAAGTAGGGACAGAGGGTCGGCGCTCACCTGGCCGTTGTCTCTCAGGCGACTGGCTCTTGTCGTATCTCCTCTCTACGTCTTGAGTCAGTCTCGCGAACACCCCTCTCAGCGACACCGAGGGCACCTTTTTCACGCCGAAGCCACTTCCCCGCCTTGTAGGTGATGCAGTCCCTTTGTAGAATTTCCGCCAATGCTTGGCTTGGCTTACTGCCGATTTGAAGTGACCTACAACCGAAGCTACCAGTTCTTCTCCTTCGGCTCCTGTCTCGTCCACGAGTATCTTGTATTTCCCCGGAACGCCTTTCAACCATGGAAGCTGTTTCTCCTCTTCCTTCGTGCAGCTAACCGTGTCGTCCAAGATGTTCTGCACCAATCCTGTAAAGCCCCGCGTGTATTGGTGCACGGTTTGAAGCTGTTCAGATGTAAGAAGAGCCAGTTTATTCTGTTTCTGCAGAGCATTCGCTACCTTCCCGTCGATGGTGTCCTGTGCGTCTTGGAGAAGGTTCTTAACAACCTGCAGCAGGTCTCTGACCGTCACATGGGCACGTGCTTCGCGGAAAATCTCTGAAGAAGGCAACGAGTCTTCAAGTCCCATCCTGAGTTTCTCAAGTGTCTCCATCTGTTTAGCTTTTGCCCTCCCCATCGACTTGAAGCTCTTCATAATGATATCCAACACCTTGCGCTCTTCGTTCCCACACGTCTCAGGCGACAAGCGCTTCACTTCCTCCATTTCGACGGTCCTTTTGAACTGTTTGAACTTTGACTTGTTCCTCGTTGTTCTGTCGTCAGTAAAGCCCATTGCCAAGTACATCCTTTCGAAGATTCCTCGCGGATACATCTGGTGCACAGTTACGCAAGGTGAGCATTCGGGTAATTCGGGGCTTTCTAAAGTGCCCATGAAGCTCATTGTCGTGCTTGTGCACACAGGTACCTCGTCGATCACGTTCTGCGACGCCAGAATCTGACCAGGACGGGCAAGGGACGCAAGGAAGGACGGTGTGGCCACGTGGTCAGGAAAATACATGACAGTTTTTCTGAACGGATCTATTGTGGGAGTCGTGTCAGGGGTCTTAAAGATAGCTATCTGGGGTGCAAGCCCATATGACACGAGCTTCCCGTTCCAGTACTTCTTCTTCGTTCCTTCAAAAGCCTCGCAGCATTCCGGCCACACAGCGGAACACAACCGTTCTTGTACTTTGAGACACCATTCGAGTGCAGCATCGCACTTCTTGAAAACAAGCACTCCTATCTCGTTTATCTGCATGTCTCCCCGTCCTGTCCCACCAAACCATTGATATGGCACCCCCACTTGCTCTCCGGTGTTCTTCAGCACATTAAAATATATTTTTTGAGCCTCTTCCCACTCAGCTTTCGCGAAGGCAGTTTCCATCTCATCCGTGGCAAGCTTCACAGCGACGATGAAGACTTCCCCCGAAGGCGCGTTGGCGAGCATCTCATCAGCAGTGGCCATCTCCTCGTCCACGTCGTCTTCGTCATCGCTGGACACCTCTTTCACCCCATCGATCTTCTTTCCTTGTTGTAGCTGTTCGAAACGCTCCTTCAGACATCTTGGCGTCATTCTAAATATTTCCACTCCCCCTGCAATTCCCTTCAGCTGAACAACATTGTGGCTGCAGATGCTAGGAAACCCTAACTCATTTAACACGGGCTGCACGTCATCGATGACCTCCTTAGTGACAGCGATCATCCCACCCAGTGCTTGTGACTCAACCCTCGCTGTCTTGTTCACCATGGGACCCAAGTAGTCCATCCTTGAAGTGCACGGGTCGACCTTGCACAGGGGTTCACCTTTGTTGATACCAATACGCACCTTAAGTCCTCTCCAGAGGAACATCAAATCCTCTTCCTCGACTGTGGGATCCTCCAGCTTCGTGCCAGTGATCCCCAAATGGGTAGTGGGGCATTCGGGAAGGTCATCGAGCTCCTCCGGCCACTCCAAGTTGAGAAGCTGCATCTGCAGGTGTAACGAGAACTTGACTGCTTGCGCGGCGCTCGCGAAAGCCACCATGAATGCGTCACCAAGGGTCTTCACTTCGTACCCGTCAAAAGCGTCGATGGCATCCCTTACCAGCTCGTTGTGCATTTGGAGGGCTCTAGACATAATAGCCGGAGCAGCCTCCCAAATTCTGGTTGAGCCCTGAATGTCCGTGAAAGCAAGTGTCACTTCTCCTGTGGGGGCTTTTTCTAACAGTTTTTTTTTCCTTAAGTCTTCCGATCGTGTCCTGCTTAAGTTTAAGAATGCCATCGGGTCCAGGAAGGGCTCAGACTCCACGTTCTCGGACTCGAGCAGGCTCACTGCTCTGGCTTCCTGGTCTGCAGAGATCTTCTCAAGTTCTGCATTCCTATCTCGCAGATCAGCCACCTGACGTTCAAGGTTCTCATATAGTTCTGAAAGTGTCGCGTTGTCAGACCTCACCGACTTAAGCTGCCCGTGAAGACTTAGGACGGTTGCATCCCTATCCACGATGGCGGTCTCTAAACGCTTCACAGCAGACAGAAGCTGCTGACGCTCATTGCTGTAGTCTTCCATCACCAGTGCCTCCTCCTCAAGCTTGTGAATGGTGTCTTTGTGAGATTGTATTTCATCAAGAAACAGATCGCTCTGCATAGTAAGCTGCTTAATGTACATGAGGTCCTCCTCCCTAGTTCTGCTGTACATTTCCGACGGCAGTGGTGGCGGTTGATATTTGAGGCCCGTTGGGGTGGATATCAAACCTACCGGGATCGACGAGGGGGCAAGTGCAGGAGTCGATGCTTCCGAATGGTACAGCTCTTCTGATGTTGCAGGCACCGCGTGCTCACCGTTGAGTCTGCCACGCCCCAGAGGACTCTGCGAGCCTTCCGACGAGAACTGTGAGTCGCCGCTGACAGGGCTTGCCCTGTTGCTTTTTATCGGCTCTAGTTCCTTCCGTCTTACTGGTTTCTTTCGGATGGGGCTTGCCCACGAGTCCTTCAGTGGCTTGTTGTTGAGAAGGATGTCTTGTACGCTCATCCGCGCTGCCAGGGGCATCTTGTCCCTTACCGTGCGGTACTCCTTTAAGGACTCCTCATTGTCCATGCTTCCCTGTTGTGGTGTGGGGTTTGTCAGAAGGGAGCAAACATAACAAAATACAAACCTGGACAAAAGAAAAAAATACACAGTGAAGTGAAGGGAGGCGGTTAAAAATAGCCAACAGGGAAAGATATGAGGGGAGGGGGATGGGATAGACTAGTACAAAGAGACCTTCCTTTATTTCCACTTCTTTCCTTCTTTGCTTTCTAATTGCCACGCAAAGGTTCGCATCGCTCAGACCTAGAAGCAAAGAGCTTGCTGTCACGAAGACGTGGACAACGCAGGCAACGCAACAAAGAGGAGAAATCTGCAAATTTATTTACATTTAGAAAAATTGCCCTGAGGCAGTACTGACACTTTTAGGCTACTAAAGAGAAAGAAAGAAAAACTGAACTAAATGGTTATTTCACGAAAGTCAAGTGATAATTAATACAAAGTACATTCGGGAGACGCCACAGCACAGCCGCCACGCGATGATATAGATACTAAGCTCTAAAGCTCAGTTGAAGGGCACGGAAAGTCCGGGCAACCAGAAAGTTCTTTACAAACTTCGACGATTTCATGACACGCACTAGAAAAGGTCGCATCTTATGTCCTATGCAGTGAAGCATTAGACCAAAGCTTGCTTTCCTTCGGAAGTGGAAAGCTATGCGCCAATAACCGTATTATCCCATTTTCACGTTTTCTTTTCATCTTTTTTTCATCGAAGACTTATGGTTGTCTATAGTTTTTCATTTGGTGTAATTGACGGTCGAATCTGTTTGTATATTAACCCCAGACTTTTTTGTTTCACACCTTAACACCAACCTCTGCGCGCTGAACGTCAGTAAGCGGACATCCTGGCAAGTGTGCACCTGTAATGTTGCAACGAAGGAGGAACATACCTGCTTCGAGCCAATATGTGTGAGTCTCTTCCCTACAAAGGCGTCCAGTCCATGGAGTGCACCTGGGGACCATTCGTCCACGTCTTCCAATACAAGGCTATCTTCGCCTTGGAACTTTGCGCCGAGTGACTCCGATATCTGCTTTTTAATAGTGATTTCATGTTCACGGGTCGCAGGTACGGATGCAGCGGGCGCAGGTGAAATTGCACGGAGGGAGTTCTCCAGTCGGCGAAGCTGTGCTTCCTTGCGTTCAGTATCTGCTTTTGCTTTTTCAATCAGGTCACGTGCCTTCTTTGATGCGGTTGGCGCCCTGTTCGGGGCACGTCGCACGAAGTCCTCCTCCTGCCGCTCCACTTCCGCCCACCCTGCACTGACCTCGTCTCGTAATTCTCTGATAGCATCAAACCCAGCAGGCTGACCCTTGCTCCTCTTAACACTTGCACTACCACCACCTAAGGTTTTTGCGAGGTTCTTACTAAGTTTTTCTAACTCGGCATCCTTCCCGCTGTTCTCGGTGTTCATCTTTCGCATCTCTCGCTGCAAATCCTTCTTCTCTCTGCGAAGCTTCTCCACCTCTGCAGTCAGTCGCTCGCATCTTTCTGTATCTCTGATAACCGAGAGATCTTCATTTCTCTGTTTTAGATCAAACAATTCTGTTCTCTGTTTTTCGATGTCGTTTGCGGCGGCCTGTTCTTGAAGGGCCGCTTGCTCGAGCTTTCCTTTTAGGATTTCGATCTTTTTCATTGCACGCATAAGGCTGGCGTCGTTCTCTGTCTCCTGAGTACTTTGCAGTTGCTCGTGTTCTTCCCTTAATCTTCTGTACCTTTCTGTGAGGCTTCCCAGCTTGGCTTCTGCTTGGTCTTTTGAAATGCTGATTTCTTCAATTTTTTCCGTCAGCTCCAAGAGCTCCCTACGCAGCTGCTTGTTATCTGCTTGCAGGGCATTTAAAGACGAATGTGAAGGAGCGGCCACAGCAGCGAAGTCTTTCTTCAGGTCCGAGATGTCTTGTTCCATATCGCGGCAGTTCTGCGTCAGCGTTCCGTTCTTCTCAATGAGTGTTTTCTTCTCTTGCTTTACCTTCTCCAATTCTGCCTCATGCCCGACTCCTGCATCACGTGAAGCATCTCTCTCCGTGCTGATGGCTGCCTTTAGTTCTTCGTTCTCAGTCTTTAAACGAGCCACACTTCTCTCCAAAGCCGTCAGATCAGACTTCAAACCAGACTCCCGCAGGGTCTGCTCCCTGAGCTGCTTTGTCACCGCCTCCACCTCCATCTCCTTGACTGCGATGACTTCCTTGTACCGCTCAGCCTCCTTCTGGAAGGTGTGGGACCGCGTGGCCTCCAAAGCACTGCCCAAGCTGGACTCTGATCCTGGCGGTGTCATTAAACTGACGCTCTTCTTTGGCTCCTTGTATTCCTCGGATATCCCGGTCTTGGGAACATGTGCCCTCTTTTTAGACTTCTTCACCAGTACACGAACTTGTTTCGTCTTTCTTTTCTTTTTTCTGTTGTAGTCCGGGGATTCAGGACCGATTTTCCCCACCCTCCCTTGTGCAGCAGCCGCTGCATGTTTTGCTATTATGTCTTCAACAGAAACAAGACCACCCTCATCCGAGCTGGATGCCAAGACATCGGCGTTCGATTTCTCACTTGAAGACACAGTGGTGTAGGACGAGTAAGACTGCTCTTCGTAGTTGCTAGTGTACTCCGATGCCTCTTCGTCGGTTGTGTAGCCCACATGAGAAGAAGACCCAGCACGACTCCTGGGCGACACTGATGTCGATGAGGAAGATGCGCTCTGGTAGTGGAACTCTCTAGCATCATTCTTTAACTTAAAGATTTCGTCATAGAGAGACTCCGTGAGTCGTTTTTCTTTTTCGTATCTTGCTCTGTACATGGACTCTTGGGCTGCATCATCCTGACGTTTTAGCATGTTTTCTAAGCGTGAGGCCTTTTCAGTAGCAAGAAGGCGCTCCATCTCAGACGTGTCAAGGTTTTGCTGCAAGGCCACAATGGAGACTCTCCTGGAAACATTCTCTGGCAGTTTGTACGACTTCTCTAGCGACATATGTCGCTTCACTGATGCGGTGACCGAGCTCACGGACAGTTCCTCATAGCACCACCGCATCACGAGGAGCTCGTTCCTTCGCTGAAGCTCCTTCGCGAACTTCTGCAACCTTCTCCTTTCCCGTGCCCACTGCCTCCATACATCCCACTTTCTCCGTACTACTGTCTCTGCGTAGTGTCGCTCTAAGACCATCAGAGTCATAACACCACCGCAGCCAAGCCTTCTCAACCCGCTGCTCGTCCCTCGTTTGAGCATTTCATCAATCTTTCCAGCTGCGCCATCTATCTGGAGGATTGCCTTGGTGTGCGCCTCTTTCAAGCCCCGGATGTCCATGTGAGATCCTGGAGGGAGTGATAAGTCAGAAACTTTAAAAACCCGGAATAACATCTAAGAGCAAGTGAGCAACATTGGATAGATTTAAGAATTTACACAAAAAGAAAACTGGTGAACAAAAGGCCGCTGACTTTTGTGAACTGCACAGAGAGAAACTGATATCATTTCACACCCACTTTTTTGCCTGGAGGGGATGCACCCGGTGTAAGGGGCGTTCGGTAAAGAGAGTGCTGATAAGCTGACCCGCCTGAAAGCGGCTTCTTTACTTTGAATTGGGGTGGTGAGGTATGAGAGACGCTGTGAATTGCCTTGGTCTTGGTAGCAGATGGTGGGCGTGCCTGCTCGGCTTCTGTGTAGAGGAGTGTAATAGAGTCAATGAGTGATTTCTCTTTTTCCTTTAAGAGCGTGGGATCTAGTCTGCGGCCTGGAGCCTGTTTAGACTTCTCCGCCTGCCTCGAGGGTGATGGTGTGGATGGGACGCTGTGTTGTTTTGGTACTTTTTTTTTCATCTCCTTAAGGTCGTTCTGCAAAGCTTCAATAGTCGCATCCTTGAGCTTACTGTTTTTGGCCATTTCCTCAAAGTCTTTTTCTAACAGTTTATATTTACGCAGCAACTCGGACATCAGATTTTGAATTTCAACCAGCTGCTCGATTTCCACGACCTGGCTACTCCCGTCGCCCAAGCACCCCAGTACAGCTTTCACTAGTAAGCCCTCCTCGCCTTTAGTTGCCTCCAGCACAGCCCTCAAGTCATTCTTCACCATGAATCCTATTGCCCTAGACATCTGGTTTTCAGTCACGTTTCTATTTTGAAGGGCGTGCTTCACCTTTTCTATCGTTCCTGCTGACGACATTTCCCCCCCCCCCCCCCCCCTCCCCGCCCGGTTCTTTCCCTACCCTGTGATGTGTTATTTATTTTAGAAAAATACAGACAATTGGTGTATTGGACAAGAGTTGGCTTCGTACTGAAATTAAAGTCCTATGTCAATTGAATTCAAACAACAAGGCAAGGAAGGCTAGGGTACTTCTTAGACAGGAAAAAAAAAAGAGTACATCTACAGGTTATGGGCAGTAATGGCCGTATCAAATGCTTCAAGGAATAGGTGGATGCCGCCCATTTGCCTGGCAGACCGGTCACAGATGTCAATAGAGGTAAGTACAGGGTCCTGGGTTGTAGCTGCCCAGTTGAGGACCGCCTGGACAACAGCTTTCCGTGCAGCAAGTTGCTCTTGTTGTTTGATGTTGGTTGTGGGATGATAGTGTGTAAAGATACCGCCGCTGATGGCGGGGATTGTGCAGGATTTTGCGATAAGATAGTTTGAGGCGTTCAAGGAACGTGCAACGACCTTTCGGATCCTGGGCAAGACCATCCTGAACGTTCTGTCGCTAATTGGGTAATCGTTCCAGTTCGGGCCCACAGCGTGTACAATGTACCTTACACCTTGTGAGGCCAGCCCCCCTGCCGCGTCTTGAACCCCTGCTTGCAATGTAGGTATTTTAAGCCCCTTATGTTCCGCTCCTTCATCATCCCACCATGTCTTTTCCTTGCGCACCACTACATCAGGTTTGCAAGCGTTTCTTAAGGCACCCGACACCCCCCCGTCCATGGGCATGAAACTCAAGCTGTTTGCTGCGTTTACCACAACATCGCTGCAGACTTCAGTGATGTTAGCTTCAATGATGCGCACATGCACACGCCCAGGTCCCACCACCACCTCCCTGTGCACCTTCAAGAGGACCGGGGCCTCGCGGACGCCGGACATTTTGTCTTTGTGGTATACGGCAAGGGCATAAACAAAGAATAAAGGAAGCTAGTAGGGAGAGGAAGGGAGAAGATGCAACTCCACGCAGATCCGTTTCAGGTTAGGTGAAATCTCCGGGGTTGGCAAATGAACGAGAGAGTGGATATAATCTTGAAACCGCAACTACCGGCTGGTTTCATATGTGTACCTACCTGATTTGCAACGTTATGTCAGTCCCGACGTTCAAACGAATTAACATGCGCAACTCGGAGTCGGATGTAACAACGGTCCCTTCCCCGAGCTGCGTCCCCGCCTTCACATAATGTAGTTCCCGGCAGGTCTTCGCTGTCAGGCGGAGCTTTTGTTTTGCTGTCTGCAGCAGACACTTTATGGATAGAGATGCCACATCAACCACAACGACTTTGTTCTGTACTGATTTTGGAGAGGACAATTCAATCCTCGCTGTCGGCTGTTCACGTGAGTACTTCGGACTGATTCCAATGTTTAGCCCAGTCATGCTCATTGCAACATCCGTCTTGTCTAGCCTCTGCAGGTTTATCTTTGAGAACTTGTTTGGTACCGAAGGCAGTGTGAGAATACGAGCCATTTCGGCAGCCCTCAAAAGCGTTGCATAATTGTCATAGAATACAGGGCTGTGATGGTCCACCACCATCACACCTGATGGCGATGGGATGAGTTCTGCATGTGTGACAGTGTGTGCTAGTTCATGGATGAAGGTCTGGATGAGCAACTCAATTGGCAACGGGCCCCTCTTTACCTCAGGTGGGTAAATGCCCACTGCGATGCGACGTACCTTCATTGCCGACGTGGTTGTGTTGCTGCCCTCCCAATGGTACTCAATGTCAGTGAGTCCATGGCAGTCGGCCATGTTCAGTTCATGTGATGCTTCTTCAATAGGATATTCCTGTGAGAGGCCAATCTCAGGCAGTGCTGTACACAAAAGGTCGCGAATTTCATGAAGCACATTCAAAATGTCATCTGGTTGGCTGAAAGGAGACATTTGAACAATCTGAGAACGGGGGTTGATTGAGTTGTAGTAAAAAAAAAAAAAAAAAAAAACCTGCTAAGAAAGTAAACTGACAACCATAAACTAACCCTTAGACTACCCAACTGCTTTGGTAGAAACAGAAAATGTGGGAAACTCTTCCTTAGTCCATCTAGACTGAAGGAAGGAAAGGAAGAGTGAAGTTCAAAAGATGTGAAACCTGTGTTAAATCAGTGTTGGTCCAGTGTTGTTACGAGAATGGGTTGCCCCCCCGAGATTTTCGGGGGGGGCATGGGGGGGCAAATCCAGGGGGGCAGGGGGGTGGGGGGGCAAAAAAAAATTTATAGTGTCCAAAAAAAAATTTTTTCCGCCCAAAAAAAGTTGTCAAAGACACCCAAAAATTGATTTTTTTCCAAAAAAAAAATTTTTTTTTCTCAAAAGTACCTATCCTAGGCCTTAATAGAGGCTTTTAGTGAAGTGGGGTGAAAGTGAGATGTTTGGGGGTCAAAAAAAAAGGTGCCCAAAAAAAATTATTTTTCACATGAACAAGTGGTCAAAAACACCTGAAGAGTGGTTTTTTACCTCAGAAAAATTGATTTTTTTCTAAAAGGGTACCTATATCAGGCCTAGTAATGGTCTATCTGTTGGTTTTCTCTCCTTTATGACTTACCCTTCTCATTCTTTGTATTTACCCCCCTTTTTTTACTGTACTTTATTGGGTGCATGCATTGTTGTTATGGGAAAAAACCCAGGGGGGCAAAAAATTTTTTCTTTTCTAGGGACCCTCACTCATTTAGCACCCTCAAAACAGACTTTTTTGGAAATTTTTGGCCAAAAAAATTTTTTGGCTTGTGTTTTTTACCACCATGGAACCCTGGAGGGTCTGATAGACAGCCAAATTGTTGAACATGCTTGTGTAAGGGAAGTCGGAAAAAAAGAAGGGTGGGACAGAGAAAGGGAAAAAAGGGAAAGGGGAAGAGGGAGAAAGAGAGGAAGGAGGAGGGAGAAGGGGTTCTGTTCCGTTTTAGGGGATGGGATGGGACTGACCAACACTGTCCCAGGGGACCCCAAACTTGGGGTCACTTTGGCAATTTTTGACCCCAAAATTTTTTTTCTGGAAATAGCCAGAAAACATGAAATTTATATTAACCATCTACCAATGAGTGTCTTTATAGAGACGATTTGAAAAAAAATCTTTTGCGCAAAGGGCTTTCAATGCAATACAGCCTGGCCACTTCTCGCATCCAGGGTCCTGTGTGGAAAATATGAAAAATATAAACTAAATGCTGCCCTAACTTAACAAGAAAAAGAAAAAAAAAAAGAAAAAAAAAAAGAGACATTTAAGGGTACCTGCGGTATGTGACAGGATGCCTGAAAAAAAACGCCAGCCCAAATTTACCCTTAAAAATCACTTCAAAAAAGGGTGCCCAGAAAGAGGCTGGAAGAGGACATTATGAGTGATGGTAGCACTGATGGCTCATCCCTATTATGCAATTTTGGTACAGACAGTGATTCTGATATGAATTCGACTGATTCTGAGTCACAGCAGGGTGATTGGACAGCAAAGCTGGAGTGGTTGGAAGGCATCTGGTTTTGTGAAGATTGGAATCCTTGTGGACCCTGTTTTGACATCAGAGGCTCAATGCCATTCCATATATTCTCCCAAATGCTCGCCCCAAATGTTATTTGGGTCATAATTTCAAACAATGTGGCAAATGCGGCTAAAAAAGGTGTTTCCCTGGATCTCAATGCTGCTTCTTTGCATACCTTCCTAGGTGTCCTTTTGTCAATGGACTTGGATATCAAGCCAGATTATTCTGACTACTGGCACACTGGCTCCACATCTCTCAACCACACCCCTGGGCATGCCACCATTATGTCAAGAGACTGCTTTTTGACTGTACTGAATTCTGGGAAATCTGTGTTTCCACAGTGAAACAAACAAGTGTGCTGACTTCTACCTATTGCAAAGGCCTCTCAGAGATCATGGATGCCCCAAAGAAGCAAGGCCACAAGCCCAAGGACGTGCATCCTGTGGGGCACCCAGTTCCACCAGCACATGTGCCTGAACCTATTTAATTTTTAAACCTAATAAAGAAAGTGTAAATCTCCTAATCAAGATTTTTTAGTACCAGTGTTGCCAAAATGGGCTGAAAATTAAAGTACCTGTGGTTACTTAATCAAAAATCACCATCTCTAATCAGGCCTTCCCATACCTGGCATGGCCACTGGCTCCTTTTTTTCTGCTGCTTTGGTATTTTGAAGTTATTTGGGGAGCTTGGGTAAGCTGACTAAGTTACCCTTACCCACAGAAGAGTTACCCACAGAAGAGTTACCCCCAGAAACTGGGAACAAGGCCTAGCCAAAAGTGGGCAAATTGGGAGGAAAAAGTAGTCCAACTTGGAACTGAGCCAAGGCAAAAGTTGGCCAATTGAGCTGAACCTGGGGGGAAATAGCAAACTGAGAGGAAAAAGTAGCCCCACTGGGAACCAAACTGAGGCAAAAATTGGCCTACTGAGGTATATTATTTACAGAAACCCCACTTTGCACCTATCTACTCTGGTGCACTACAGCTGCAGGTATGTACAAATGTCTGGAAATGTTGTATTTGGATGTAATATAACCCGGCTGTGGTGATTGATGCAGGGGGTACACCACAGCCAAGTTGTAGCTTCTTCTGCATTCTGTGTTGTGTCCTTAATGTGTGTGGTGTTCAGCTCAACCCCAGCCAGGGTGTCCTGGGTAACCAAGATTCTGCTTGTGCAGGATTGGGCCATTCCATTCCCTTCTACCAAACTGAAAGTCAGAACTTGGCAGAATGGCAGAACCGGAACTTGGTGGAACAGGGAATTCCTTACTTTTTTTTTTGTTTTAACAATATTATTGTCGAGACTAAAAACTCAGTGTAATGAGCTATTTTATTAGGTAAAATTTCACTTGTGCACACAAACAAATGGAGTGTCAACCTAGTTTTTTCCCCCCCCCCTTTTTTTTTCCTCTTTGCATCATCAAGGTTGAAAGTGGTGACTATATCACCACAACACTGACAGCACAATATTCCATGTCGTGTCCTTAATGTGTGCAGTGTGCAGCTCAACACCAGCCATGGCCCTGGTAACTAAGATTCTGGGCAGTTCATCACCCTGAGCATCTGCAATACATTCCTCCACTTGGGCACAACCAGTGATGACCAACATGGAGGTCAACAGTGAACAACACATCTGATGTACTTCTTATATTTCCATGTTATCCCCACCACCTGAATGATATATATATGAGTTAAAAGAGGCTGGTGTTGGTGGTGCCCTGCACAAGAACTGTCTGCTTGATTACAGGGGTGCACCACAACCGAGTTGTAGCTTCTTCTGCATTCTGTGTCATGTCTTTAATGTGTGTGGTGTAGTTTGCTGCCTGTTTGTCACCCTAAGCATCTGCATTATGTTCTTCCACTTGGGAGCTACCAGTGATGACCAATGAGGAGGTCAACAGTGAACAACACATCTGATGTTTTTTCATGCAATCCCCACCACCTTTGGAATAATATACAAGAGTTAAAGGAGGCTGGTGTTGGCAGTGCCCTGCACAAGAACTGTCTACTTGATTACAGGGGGTGCACCACAGCCGTGTTGTAGCTTCTTCTGCATTCTGCATCATGTCCTTAATCACTGCAGCCAAGTTGTAGCTTCTTCTGTGCTCTGTGTTGTGTCCTTAATGTGTGCAGGGTTCACCTCAACCCTAGCTGGGGCACCCTGGGTAACCAAGATTCTGCACTCGTGTGGTTTGCTCAGTGATGACTGATGAGGAGGTCAACAGTGAACAACACATCTGATGTTTTTCTTATATTTTCATGTTATCCCCACCACCTGAAAAAGAAGATAAAGGTTTTTTTTTTTTTTTTTTTTTTTTTTTCTTTACCAACTTGGTTGAGGGTTTTATACCTAAGGTACCGAGGAGGGTGAACGAGGGGCCAAGGCCACACCAGAGCAGAAAGGTTTGATCAAGAGATAGATTGAGACTCTTCAGGCATCCTGCCACATACTGCAGGTACCCTTAAATGTCTCTTTTCTTTTTTTCTTCTTTTTTTTCTTTGTTTTGTTGTTGTTGTTGTCTCTCAGTACCTGTGTAACATCTTTTCTTGTAGACATCTGTTTTTTTGTTTGAACTCTGCAGCAAAAAAAAGGGGGGGATGTGGTGTTGTGGTTGTATCTTGTACAGTCTGGTTCAGTCCAGTCCGGTCTGGTCCAGTCCAGTCAGTCCAGCATAATTGGGTCGAAATTCACACTGGATCCAGTCCAGTCTGGTCCAGTCTAGTCTAGTCCTAATTAGGATTCACCCATCACTGTTGGGGGCTGAAAAAAAAATTTTTTTTTGGGGTCACCTGGTCACTCAGGCACCCTCAAAATGGACTTTTTTTTATTTTTTTGCAAAAAGAAATTTTTTTTTCCCCAGCAGTGCCCTTACCAAGGCTGACTTTGCCATTTTTTGGGATTTTTCCAAAGGGAAATTTGGCCTTGGGGGGTGAAAAAAAAATTTTTTTTTCTGGGGCCACATGGCACTTGGGCACTCTCAAAATAGAGATTTTTTTATTTTTTTGGAAAAAAAAATTTTTTCCCCTCTGGTAGAGCCCTTACCAAGGCTGATTTTGCTGTTTTTTACCCAAAAATTCCCCTTAATAAATTGGCCAAAAACTATGAAAAATAGGTAGATTTAACCTTTTTAACCCAATTCTGCAGTGTAAAAAATCCAGAAGATTTTTTTTGCAACATTCTATGGGTGAAATTGACATAGAACCTAAAACCTAGAAAAAGAAGGGGGTGGTAAAATCACCCTTAAAAGAAGTCAATCCCTGTCATGCTGCTTGCCAATTTAACTAGTTATTAATGAGATTTTTGGAGTTGAAGTGAAAAAATGGGTCTCATTGTCGAAAAAATGTACCCAACCCCTTCAATTTTTTTTTAGAGATGGGGTATTTTGACTGTTTTTAGCCATCTGAGGCCATTCCAGCCTTAAAAGTGGGAATAAGTGATTTACTTCCCCTTAAAATGCCACACTGAAATAGCTATCCCATATTACCTTGGGGAAATCCCCAACAAAGCTGGCACACCACATGCATTAAGGACACAATGCAAAATGCAGAAGAAGAAGACAATAACACCACACAACAACTTGGCCAAGGCACCCCCTGTAGTCAGGTGGGCAGTCTCGTCTGAGGGGTCTGGCCGGTCCACCCCACAAACCACCCCAACACTGCGAATTTTCGAGGTGGTGTGTTGTGACTTATTTTTACACCATGTATGGCATACCTGACATTGCACACAATGTATGCAACTCAGGGTGCACAACACAGTGCACAACATGGCACGTGTTTTATAACATGTACCACTATACTGCACAGGGAAAAGCAGGTGGGGTTGAGCTGTACACCACACACATTAAGGACACAACACAGAACACAGAAGAAGCTACAACCCAGCCGCAGAATACAAGAAGCTACAACCCAGCTATGGTGATCAAGAAATGACACAGAATACAGAAAAAGCTACAACTCAGCCACAATGATTAAGGACACAACACAGAATGCCGAAGAAGCTATAACCCTGCTGCAGTAATTAAAAAAATTCGGCATGTGGAATGCAGAAGAAGCTACAACCCGGCTGTGGTGCACCCTGTAATCAAGTAGACAGTTCTTGTGCAGGGCACTGCCAACACCGGCCTCCTTTAACTCGTATATTATTCCAAAGGTGGTGGGGATAACATGAAAAAACATCAGATGTGTTGTTCGCTGTTGACCTCCTCATTGGTCATCACTGAGCAAACCGCACGAGCACAGCTCTTGGTTACCTGGGGCGCCCTGGCTGGGGTTGAGCTGAACATTTTGGAAAAAAAAAAAAAAAAAAAATGGGGAAAAAAAAAAGAGAAAAAAAATCCTTGATTTTTTTTGACATACATGATGTGTTTACCTTCTTTTTTGGCGTCCTGCCACATACCGCAGGTACCCTTAAATGTCTCTTTTTTTTTTTTTTTTTTTTTTTTTTTTTTTTTTTTTTTTTTTTTTTCTCAACTTTTGTTTCTGCTTTCTGCATCAAATGTTGTATTTGGATGTAATAGAAAAGGAGAAATAATAAATAATATGTACAAGAGGAGGGTGTGTATGTTATACAACCTGTGTAAACAGATCGGTTCCTTGCTTTCAGTGCCGTGCCCCTAATGCGTGCGATGTACAGCTCAACCCCTGCATTGCACTGCCTGTTTGTTGCACATATTTTCATGTTGTCCCCCCCCCCACCTGAAAATAATATATAGGAGATAAATATATGAGTTAAAGGAGGCTGGTGTTGGCAGCACCCTGCACAAGAACTGTCTACTTGATTACAGGGGGGCGCACCACAGCCGAGTTGTAGCTTCTTCTGCATTCTGCATCGTTTCCTTAATCACCGTGGCCAGGATGTAGCTTCTTCTGCGTTCCACATCGTGCCCTTAATCACTGCAGCCAGGTTGTAACTTCTTGCATTCCGTGTCATTTCCTTAACCACCACGGCCGGGTTGTAGCTTCTTCTGCATTCTGCGTCGTGTCCTTAATCACCGTGGCCGAGTTGTAGCTTTTTGTGTTCCGTGTCATTTCCTTAATCACTATGGCCGGACGGCCGGGTTGTAGCTTCTTCTGTGTTCTGTGTCGTGTCCTTAATGTGTGTGGTGTTCAGCTCAACCCCAGCCAGGGCACCCCAGGTAACCAAGATTCTGCACTCGTGTTGTTTGCTCAGTGATGACAGATGAGGAGGTCAACAGTGAACAACACATCTGATGTTTTTCTTATATTTTCATGTTATCCCCACCACCTGAAAAAGAAGATAAAAGATTTTTTTTTTTTTTTTTTTTTTTTTTTACCAACAGTCAGCACCCCCATGCACACTGAAATTTTATTGTTTTTTTTTTTTTTTTTTTTTTTACATAGTCACAACAAGGTAGTATGAGCCTTGCCTCACATCCCACCCAAACCTAGGACCTCTTTTTTTGAACCTTTGAAACCAAAAGTACCAAAAAAATGCAAGCCCCAGCCTAAATTTGGGCCTTTGTGACACAAAAACACAAAGAAATTTTTTGGTCCCAAGAGTCCCCTGAGTCCCCTCCAGACCCCTGAGTCCCTTGAGTCCCTCCAGTCCCCTGAGTCCCCTGAGTCCCCTCCAGACCCCTGAAAATTTCAGGGGACTCCTGTCCTGTCCCTTGGAGTCCCTCCCCTGAGTCCCTCAAGGGTCTGGACCAACACTGGTACACCACAGCCAAGTTGTAGCTTCTTCTGCATTCTGTGTCATGTCCTTAATGTGTGGTGTTCAGCTCAACCCCAGCCAGGGCATCCTGGGTAACCAAGATTCTGCTCATGCAGGGGTGGGTTGTTTTGTTCCCTTCTGCCAAAAAATAGAAGTGGGTTTTTTACCTCTCTCTTTTCCTTTTTTTTCTTTCCCCTTTTCCTCATGAAACACTGATAAACGCAAATGATAGAGGGAGGTAGGTGGGAGGATCTTGTAGCCCTGTCCTTCAATTTTAACAATACTGGGTATACATTTTATTCAACATTGGTTAGTTTCATGTTTCCTCGTGTTCCCTTCTTCAGTAAGTACTGTATCATCCAGCTAAAATGTGTCAGAAGTGTATTTGAAAATGAATAAAGGTGATGCTAATAGAATGGGGAAGAGTCTAGGTGCAAGCAAGCTGCCAGAGGATGGTACTACACCACAACAGATGTTGCTGGAAGAACTCAGTGAAGACCAGAAAGTATTGGACAACCTACACAAGGGTGTTGCATTGATGACCAACAAGGCGTTAAAAGAGCAGAAAACGTGGTTGCAGTACTATGTTTCTGTGTACAATTTCAGCCCTTACACATTATGCCCACAAGCGTGTCCAGAAGGTACAGATTTATTGCAGGAACCTTATGTGGCATCGTCACATATTGAAGGCTCTAGAGTGGCTGCAGGCACAACAGTAATTCAACCAGAACCGCTTGACAGAAATCAAGAGTTTACACTGGTGCACACATCCAATGGGGCAAAGGGGTATTTGAGAACAAGTGTGCTACTTGAGCCTGCAGGGACTGAGTCTAAAAAAAGAGCACGTGAAACAGGACGTGATGATGAACCCGTAAAAGTAAAAAGAAGCACATCCACAAGTCTGCCTTGTGGGACACAAATGGAGTACAACGAAAATGGGGAATGGACAGAATGGACCGTGGTGCAATCCTCCCCCAGCGCCATTGAGATCGAGAACAACGCAGGTGAGCGACGGCACGTAGATGCAGGTCAAATGCCGATGCTGCGCTACACCCGACGCCTTCCGTTTAGCTATAAGACCAAAGTGGAAGTCCTCCGCAGCGATGGGAGCTGGTCTCCTGGTACCGTGACATCTATTTGCCCCATGGGCCTAACAGTGTCCTTTTCACAGGCTTCAAACAAGACAGTACCGTACAGCAAAGTACGTAGTCATGTTAAGGTTGTCTCGGTGGCTCCGTTCTACCTCCCGCACCGTGCTGCCCTCCTTAAGAGAAGCAATGGGTCGTGGAGCAGAGGTGTCATTAAGATGGTCAACTCCCAGGGTTACACCGTCAAGCTTCAGGAGACGTCAAAAGTTGTGCCTTTTGATAAATCAGACATGTTACAGCCAGAAGGAGAGGGGTGGGCGGGAGGGAAAATTTAACCAATCTTTGTTTATTCTATCACAATCTCATCAACATTCACAGCACGCAGGGGAGGAAGGGGGGAGGGGGCGTGATATGCAGTGTTACAAGGCCGACCTCTGTGAAGATAAATCCAGCATTAAGGCCTTTAGCTTCCCCACGCTTGAGCTGAGTCCCGACGAGCTGAACGTCGCTCAGGCAAACCTGTTGAAAGGTGTCAAGGTTTTGAAGTATTGTCGAAACGGGAAAAAAAAAGAGAAGGTGCTACGGCTGGACACAGCACGCCTGAAGCTGACGTACACCCCCTCAAAGAAACCTGTTTCGGACACCACCATCTACATAAAGGACATAAACGAGATACGTGATGTAGAGACAGGGAAGAGCGTGCCGGAGACTGCTATCTTCAAGAAGGCAGACTCCAAGATAATGTCTGAGACCAAGGAGCTTTGTTCTGCATTTATCTTCAGATCGTCTGAAGGATACAAAAGTCTCAACTTGCAGTTTCAAAGCCATGACGAGAAGGTAGACGTGCTGATGGTGATCACCTTCCTTGCGCATAGAACAAGAAGGAGTCTCACCACCGATCCTGAAACACAGAGGATCTTAGAGCTGTGGATGGAAGCAGATCAAAATAACGATAAACGCCTTTCGCGTGAAGAAGTGACTGTACTGTTGCAAAAACTGAACGTCCAGCTAAACAAATCAGCTCTGAAGGAGATGTTCGAGCAAGCAGACAAAGACGGCTCCAACTATCTGTCCTTTGACGAGTTCAAGCTGTTCTACAAGGCGCTTCACAAAAGGACCGAAGTAGAGCGGATCTTCGATAGATTCGCAATGAAAGAAGGTAACCAGAAGTTAATGAAATCCGACCTTTTCTCGGCTTTCCGTAAAGAAAGGCAGAAAGAGAAGATAGAGGAGAAAGAGGTCAAGGAGGTCATGACACTGTTTGGCGATCCGAACAAAGTTAAAGGTCTCACGTTGTCGCAGTTCACGTCGTACCTGTTCAGCCAAAGGAACACATGGTGGAAGCAGCACGACAGAGAGAAGATAACGCATGAAATGGGACACCCCCTCAACAAGTACTTTATTGCTTCGAGCCACAACACGTATTTGAAGGGCGATCAGCTGATCAGCAGGTCCAGTACTGATATGTACAAAATTGTGCTCGAAAAGGGTTGCAGGTGTGTGGAGCTAGACTGTTGGGATGGGCCAAACGGCGAACCTGACATCTACCATGGCTACACACGCA
This sequence comes from Diplonema japonicum, assembly GCA_964019335.1. Taxonomy (NCBI): domain Eukaryota; phylum Euglenozoa; class Diplonemea; order Diplonemida; family Diplonemidae; genus Diplonema; species Diplonema japonicum. Next base: position 664,338 of record OZ025657.1, read on the forward strand.
CTTCAAAGATTAAATTCCGCGCTGCTGTGGAAACAATCGGAAAGTACGCTTTCAAGACAACACCTTACCCAGTTATCCTCTCTCTGGAGGTCCATACTTCTGTCGAGCAACAGAGGGTAATGGCTAGAGACATGCGGGCTGTATTTGGCGACAACCTCCTGACAAGGAGCGACGTCGAAGAGGGGCGGCTTCCCTTCACACCACACGGACTGATGAATAAAATCCTGATAAAGGGCAAGATGGCTCCTGAGCACTACAAGCGGCGCGACGATGAGGTCTCTGACGAAGAAACAGACGAAGTCAGCAAGCAGGGAAAAGAGAGCCCTGCAGGACATGGACATGCAAAGAAGGTAGCTTTGGAACTGTCGGACATAGTGACAATTCGAGCAACCAAAGTGACGGACTGGGGCGAGCGATCGAAGGTCAACGAGATCCAATCCTTCAGTGAAACAGCCTGCAACCACATCATCGAGACGGACCCAGCACGCTTTGTGAAGATGAACAAGAGCATGATGTCGCGTGTGTACCCCAGTGGGATGCGCATAGCCAGCGACAACTACGACCCCTTTGCTGCGTGGTCGGTAGGCTGCCAATGCGTTGCCCTGAACTACCAGGTTATCGACGCCCCTATGCGGTTGATGGAAACCAAGTTTGAGTCCAACGGGGGCTGCGGGTACCTCTTGAAGCCAAAGCACCTGCGGGACGAAGGTGGCTTTAACGATTACAGGCAACCCTCGTGCAAACTTGTTGTTACCGTTATCTCGGGTTACCAAATACCAAAGCCAGCCAAAGGTGTTGTGGTGGATCCATACGTGACAGTGCACATAAACGGCACGAGGGTAGACACGTGCGAACCTCTGTGCACAACGGCAAAGAAGAACAACGGTTTCAATCCTATTTGGAACCAGCAGTTCAGCTTCACGATACGCTGCGTCAATATTGCAATGCTGACCCTGAGAGTGCTCAGCGAGAAGATGGGCACTGATGAAAAGATAGCCGAGTCCTCGATCCCTATTCTATCCCTTCGCAAGGGCTTCCGCTGTGTGCCGCTCAGGAGTATCCACGACAGATCCGAACTTGAAAACTCGAGCCTGTTGTGTTGTTTCGATCTTAGCAGTTTATGATGTGTCTTCCCTGTATTGGGGGTTCAATCTTTGCTGTCACGTCATTGTCGTGTTTCACGTGTTCGATAAGTGCTTCGTTAATCCACATCACAGCGAACCCGGAGCCTTGCAACCCTGATGGTAAGCATGTTTACTGCGGGATGCTAGGCACATGCTGCCGCTTTCTGTCTCCCCCCCCCCCCTTTTTTTCTTCTTCTTTTAGCTGCAATTAAAAAAAAATTGCATATTTGTTGTGGAGTAGGAAATAATTCAGTTGTTCGTGATGTACTGAAGCTGGGTTATTAGCTTTGAAAAAACCCCTTCTTTTTTACTGACATTAAGTAGTGCTGAAGACTTGTCCATGCTCTAGGTAGTGAGTATAGAACGTTCGTAGATAGGGGGTTGGCAGTTTGTTTTATTAACCTTCGTCAATGCAACCTCACAAAAAGGGATAACAACAACAAACCATGATCACCGGCATACGCCGTTACTTGTCGAATGTCGTCAACACCACAGGCAGGTCCGCCATCAGGGGGATGGCCTGTGTTGGCGAGAGTGTCGTGAGGCCTGAGCTTGCGGAGGATCTCAACCCGTTAACCGTGCCACCGTCCACATTTGCCATGAGGGTCCCCGGAAAGCAGAGGAGATACTACAGCACTCCTCCCAGAGAGGAAAAGAAGGAAAAGAAGGGGAAGACGAGAAGGAAGGTTACCATTCTGGACATCATGAAGAAGCACCAGAACAAAGAACCCATCACCATGATCACCTGTTACGACTATCCCACGTCCACCATCATCGATGATGTGGGCGTGGATCTTGTTCTCGTCGGTGACTCTGCTGGCATGGTGGTGCACGGTCACGAGTCCACCGTCCCCGTGAGTGTCGATGATATCATCAGCCACTGCAGGGCCGTGAGGCGTGGCTCTAAGCGTTCGTTCGTCATTGCCGACATGCCCTTTGGATCTTTCGAAGTCGATATAAAGGAGGCTGTCCACAACGCCCTTAGGATGGTGAAGGAAGGTGGTGCTGATGCTGTGAAACTCGAGGGAGGTGTCAGGATGGCTAAAACTGCCGAAGCCATTGTCCAGGCGGGTGTCCTTGTAATGGGACATGTGGGGCTGACACCTCAGACATCAGCTGCCATGGGGGGCTTCAGGGTTCAAGGCAAATCTGCTGCTGCTGCACAAACTCTCTTGGAAGACGCGAAATCTTTACAGGAAGCTGGTTGCTTTTCTGTTGTCATCGAGGGAGTGCCACCTGAGGTCTCCAGCTACCTAACCACCAACCTGTCGATCCCGACCATCGGCATCGGCGCTGGGAAGGACACGTCGGGCCAGGTGCTCGTGCTCCACGACATGATCGGTCTCAACCCAGGCAGGACACCCAAGTTCTGCAAGAAGTACGCCGACGTGTCTGCTTTGATCAAAGAGGCCATCCAGGGCTACACCGATGATGTGCGCAGTGGTAGCTTCCCGACACCCGAGTACTGCTACAAGATGCCTGAAGGAGAACTCGAGAAAATGAAACTAATCCTAAACCTATCTGCAACCACTAAGAGTGCGTCCTCTGGTGCACCCGCACCTACGTACGACAAAAGGAAGGCGCGTCACATTGGGAGCGACATGAAGAAGATAGCTGTGATAGGGGGAGGCGCAATGGGTTCGTTCATCGGGGGGTGCTTGGCACGTCAAGGCTCTAGCAAGGTGTGGATGGTAAGTGACTGGAGCGATCATGTGAATCACATATCGATGAACGGCTTGAGGCTCGACTCCTTCGAGGGCGGCTCAAGCTCCGTCATCAACACCATTCGCGCTACCTCCAACGTGAGCGAAGTCCTCGCTGAAGACGGCCACATGGACATGGTCATCATCCTCGTAAAGTCCCCAAACACTGTTTTCGCGGCTGAACGTGCAGCACAGCTGATCCACCCCGACCACGGACACATCCTCACCCTGCAGAACGGAGTGGGGAACAGAGAGTCCATCCTCAGCGTCATCGACTCCCCCGACAGGGTGATCCAGGGCGTCACTGCGCACGGTGCCCTACTGATGGGAACGGTATGTGTATTATTATTGTGTTATTCAAACTCCACAGGGGCACGTGCAGCACACCGGGATGGGAACCACTACCCTGGCGCTGCCTGCGTCTTCTCTTGCTGTGCAGCAAGCCGTCGGGAACATCGCTAGAATCCTGACCCTCGCTGGGATCGACACCTCACTGGGCGAATGCGCTGCAATGGACAGTGTGGTGTGGGGCAAGCTCATCATCAACGCGGGGATCAACCCCTTGAGCGCCCTCTTCAGGGTCAAGAACGGCGTCCTTGCGGAGAACGCTATGTGCAGGGAGCTCCTTGCGAAGACGGTGATGGAGGCTGCAGAGGTCGCCGATTCGAAAGGCATCAAGCTGCCCTTCAGCAACCCTATCGAGATGGCGCTTAAGGTGGCGAAGAACACAGGAAGCAACCAGTCATCCATGCTGTGCGACGTGCTGCGTGGTGTGCAGACGGAGATCGATGCCATCAATGGGGCTGTCGTCCGCGAGGGTATGCACCAGGCTACACACACTAGTGACACACAGGGCTCGGGCTTGGCGTCAATGTGAGCACGAATGAGAACCTTGTCGAGATGGTGAACAGCAACCACAGGTTGATGTTTGCTTGAGCGGCATTACTCAAAGAAAACACAAAAAACAAAAGGGAAAAAAGAAAAAAAAAAAAAAAAAAAAAACAAAACAAAACAAAAAAAAGCATAAATATAATGGGTTGGGTTCTTTAACGTTGCAAAAAAGAAGTGGGTGGCAGCAAGGGTCCTATGCTCCCAATGAGCAGGCTACCTTTATCCCCCAGTTCCGCTTTAAGAAAAAAAAATGAAAATATTGTGAAGTGAAAAAGAAATGTCAGACTGAAAAAACTCCCGGCCCTGTCAAATTTTTGGGTGCTTAAAAAAAGCTCCTTCAGTTGCCTCTAAGAAGAATTCTCCCGCCCAAGAAAATGTCCGGTTTGACAATTTTCGCGGACGAAACGGAAAAACTCGAATTTCATTTATCAGCCGACACTTTTTTTTTTTTTCATCTTTACAGTAATAATAATAATAAAGAAAAAACTAAAAAAAAAAAAGGAGAAAACCAATGCAAGTTTCTCCTGTCCTGTTTGCCCCCTGTGGGTTTCCGCTTTTTCGTTTCTTTTTCTTTCTCACAATCTTCTCTCGCACTTTCGTGCCTCCATTGCAAACTCTACGTGGTCTGTTTTAGCTTTTGTGCCCGTAAAGTGGTCGTGGGGGCTCTTTGAGCCCTTCGGCCATTACATGAGCAGCTTTTATTTTGAAGTCTTCTTTTTTTTTTTTTTTTTTTGAATTTATTTCCATCAAAGGAGAAAACAGGGGATGACCCTAAACACTGCTTCTGCTGGATCTTTTTTTTCTTTTGAATCTTTCTTTTTGATTTTTTTTTCTTTGGCAAGCATCCGTAGATGACATTTGTGTGTTTCTTTTTTCCTCTTTTTTTTTTTTAAATCCCTTTCCTTTATCACGGTCCATAACTCTAGTAAGAAGTACTAGACATGGCTTCCCTTCCTAAAGTACGCTTTGCTTTTTGCTACTTTTGCAACCGACGGGGGGACAGGGAGGATCACACCTATACAGAGGACTCCGGAATATGGATTTTGAGCACTTCGAGATTTTGGCCCACGCCAACCAAGGTTAAAACATGTATTTTTTTTTCCCATTTCTTTTTTATTTTTATTTTTCTGCACGTGCTGTGGTAAAAAAGAGAAAAGAGAAAAAAAAAAAAAAAAAAAAAAAAAAAAAGGCTCCTTGGTTCGTGCTTTCTGAGGCAAAGGGGGGGAGAAATGAAAGGAAACCTAAATGTTGGCAAGATTTCTCAATGAGCTTCCTCCTTTCCCTTTCATACAAGTAGAACAAGGCATGTATTCTGTTCCCGTTCCTATTTGAAATGGATAGAATAAAAAAAGAAAAACCCTCAGTACGAAACGAAATCTTTTTCTATTCATAACTTCAAAATGCCAACTTAGAAAGAGAGAGAGAAGGGGTGCGAGCGCAAGTGCCTCAGTCTAAATCCCTGAGTCCGTGGTGGTAGGTCGGTGGACCTGATTTACTTTTTAAATTTTACTTTTGAAATAAGAAATTTCTTCTTAATTTTCTCTCAGCGAGCCATCGAAGACTGCACGCGTTCTGCTGCTCACAGTGCCAAAACCGCAAAGAAAAAAAAAAAAAAAAAAAGCATCTTCGTGTGGCTTTGTAAGGAGAGAGAAGGAAGAAGAGAGGCCTCTTTTCAATTGTTATTTCTGTTAAGATGATAAATGTTCTTCGGGTGAACGGTAAATGCTGCCATTTCTTCTCTTTTTGTTTTTTACCCAGAAAAAGAATCACTTTCCCCCCTTTAAAACGATCCCCCCTGTTGTGCAAAATCAGCATCTCTCTGTAAGCAAGAAGTAAAAAGTACTTTAAAAAAAAAAAAAAAAGAAGGGAAAACAAAAGCCCAAAACTAAAAAGGAAAAGAGCAAAACCTCTATCGACCTTTGTTCTGTTTCCGTTCAGTGATCCCTTTCTTGAACTCCCTGTAACTGTGAGGTGCAAACCACGCCTCACATCAATAGGTTGGACGCACTCTTCGTCGCCTTGATTGTTTATTTCTTATTTCTTATCTTTTTTTTTCTTCACCTCTTTTCTTTACGCCCCTCCATCCTTGTCCCCTCCGTAGCATCTTGCTCCTTTTTTTTTCTTCATGGATCTTCCTTTTTTTCATTGTCTTATTCTTCCCGCCTTGTTTGTTATTTCACACACACGAGCCACCCTATCAGGGACAACGATCGAGCAACATGATGCTTGCAGCACTGCTTCTGTCGGCGGCCCTCACAGAGAACCCCCCCTCAAGAACGGTCCCTTGCCAAGACGAGGGGATGTACTTGAAGCAAGCTGGGTGTGTCCCCGTGCGATGCGGTTCCATTGTGGACGAGAATGTGCTGAGCGAGGAGGAAGTACTCGAGTTCCGCACAATGGTCAAGAAAGGCTTCACGCTGGGTGAGGTGACGAGCTCTGCTGGGATCCTCGACCTCCAACACGGTGCTGTGAGTTACAAGGACAGCTTCCTCAACTATCACAAGATGGCACACGCCTTCAAAGAGAAAGGGAAGGCGGACATGCTGCTGACCAGACCTATCATCGAAAAGTACAAAGTGCACATCAAGAACCTGGCTGCTTTGGTAGAGCGGGAGTTTGGGTTGCACCAGGGTACCTTACGCCTGGCAGCACCTTCTTTTATATCGCAGCTCACTCCGCAGAAGCATCACACGGTTAACGATGAGTATTGGCACACGCACACCGACACCGAGCAGTACGGGTCCTTCGTCTTCACGACGTTGACCTACCTTTCCTCGCAGGGCAGCGACTTCGAGGGTGGTTCCCTCGTGATGGATGGGGAGCCTATCGTACCCCGCGCTGGCATGGTCATCGCCTTCACCAGTGGGAAGGAGAACCCACACAACGTGGAGAAGGTAACCTCCGGCACACGCTACGCCATGACAACAGCCTTCACTTGCCAAGGGGGCACCCCACTGGACTCATTGTTCGCTGACCTGCCGCTGCAAGACGACATCCAAGACGAGTTGTGAAGAGTGACAAGAGCTTTATCTGTGATTGCTAACGAGCGTACAGTTCTTGCATTTATAACCCGCACTCACCCCCCTGCAGGAGATGGCTCAGTATGACGAGATCTACCAGCTGATCGACAGGGACGATGGTGGTGTCTCTTCGGACACAATACTGGAAACGCTGAGTGGCATTCCTGGGCTGCGGGAGGCGACCATGAGGGAGGCCATACAGCAGGTTGTGGAACGGGAGGAGGAGGTGTCTGTTGTCGAGTTTAACGAAGTGATGGACAGCTTGCAGGAAGGCTTGGGGGTTGATACAGACGCGATGCTGCTGAAGTTATACACAGTGCTGCTGCATGAAGTGTTCGCTTTGAGATGTGGGAAGGATGGCAAAATGACCAAATCAGACCTGAAGAGGTACTTGGAAAGCCTTCAAGGCGGCAAGAGAGTGATGCCGCAGGAGACGGACAGGTACCTCGGTGTCGCAGATTTAGAGAAGAAATCCATCACACGCGATGAGTTTGTGTACTTTTTGACAGATGTGATGCCAGTGGAGAGGGACGACATCAGCCTTGCGGACTACATCATAGGAGGGAGGACAGGGCAGGCCAGCACCGCTTTTGAGGCACTGCGTGCAAAAGGGGTCGGGAAGCTTGCACTCTCTTTCAACGTCCTGAAAGGCACCATGGGACTCAAGAAGGACAAACAAGCAGACGCATACCCAATGTCCCCCACAGTAGCCTCTCCTAAACGCAGAGCATCTGTTTCACCACCCCCCAATACGAACACAGGGTTACTCAAGACAGGTTGGGGGAAAGTCAAGGAGCGTCTCTCCTCATCGTCGCCTGTGTCGTCACCCAACGCGCCGGAAAGGCCGTGTGTGCAGTGCGGGCAGCATGAGATCACTGTTGCAGAGCTCCGGTCGGACCTAGTGAAGTCCAAGAGAGCTACCATGGAAAAGGACAGCGAAGTCCTCATGCTGAAGAAAAGGCTTGAGAAGATCAAGCGGGAGACCACCAGCCCACCGCCAGATGGTGCACTAGAGGCTGCCGAGAATAAGAATATAGAGCTTGTGGGGAAGAACAGACAACTGAAGCAGCAACTGAGCGACTTGCAGGCACACGTAGCCTCCGTGATCGAGGACAGGAATAATAAGGTAGGAAGGGTCTCGGAACTAGGGATACAATTAGAGTCAACAATGGACAGAGCAATGCTGCTTGAGAAGGAGCTGGATAAGGAGAAGGAAAAGTACGACGAGGCAATCAAGATGCGCAGGCAGCACAACGAAGTGGAGACAAAGAGAATGACGGAGAATGCGAAGATGAAAGCAGAGCTGAGGGAGAAAGAAGAGTCCTTGAGCATTGCGAGGAAACGACTAGAGGAGCTCGAGATAGAGAAACGCCTTGCGGAAGTGGAGTACAGTGACACTGTAATGTCGCCGTTCAGCGGACGGCACGACGGGCTGAGCGCGGACGGGTCCGACGGGGGGGATAATGTTATGTTCCTGTCGCCACAGAAGTGGGCGCCAGCTACCAAGAGCCAGAGCACGCTGTTCGACACCACGGAGGCCATCGTGCACACATTCACTCCTCCCATCTCACCGAAGTCTGTGCTTCTCGATATTTACGTAGTCAACACACACGTCCCAGAGTACATCACCTTCCGTGACACGGAGGGCCTGCGCTCGGTGTGTCTTGTCATCAACGGAGCTCTCATCGCGCCTGCTGGCTCCACGCAGTCCGCTCCTCTGCCCTCTGGCACCTGGCACTCCGTCTCCATTGTCATCAACTGGGCAGATTCCACATACACCGTATACATGGGCTCTACAGGTACTTTTTTGAAGATCCCCTTCCGTGATGCAGCCACACATCTCGCCGTGTTCGACATCCACCCCCGCACCGCAGCAGGTGTGCACTACGCGAATATTAGATTCATCGCGGAGGACGAATAGACTAGTAGTACATTGTACCTGCAACTTGACTGTAGTGTCACTTAAGACAACATAGGGTTAACTAAAATGTCGTCTATAAAGGACAAGAAGAAGAACCGCCTCCAAGGAGGAGGTGTGAAGAAGAAGAAGGTACCTGTGAAGGAAGATGCCGCACCGAGCAGTCACTGGCAGGAACACAAACCGGACATGACTAAGGAGGAGCAGCGAGCCAAGCTGCTGCCGACCATCTCGGGGGAAATGGAGGAGAATAACCTTATGCCGAAGGGGTTGTGCTTTATCGAGGACTTCATTACGGAGAAGGAAGAAGCCGAATTGCTAGCATTCTTTCAGAACGAGGAATGGGACCCCGATACGGGTCTCGAGAGGCGCACGCAGCAGTGGGGCTATGCCTTCGATTACACTGAGATGACTGTAGTTGGCGAGGGTAAGCCAATGCCACCCATTTTGGCACCTATCATCGAGCGCATGATGGGTGTAAAGGAGGAGTCGGGCGACAAGGTGGCGAAGATAGGTCGGTACCCCTACCCGACACCTCCCACGCAGCTGATCGTCAATGAGTATACCCCAGGGCAGGGCATCCATGCCCACGTCGACAGGTCGTGCTTCGGGAACTGCGTCGCAACCCTGGCGATGGGCTCGCACTGCAGGTTCATCCTCGACAATGCTGAGGAGTCCAACACCACGCTGTTGAATGACTTCTCTAAGATGCCCGCCTACGCCAGGACAGGCATGCAGCCCACCACTGCGTCTGCGAAGTCTCTTTTCTTCCCCCGCAGAGCCATCATCATGATGAAAGATGACGCCCGCCACACATGGACACACATGATCCCCAACACCACCTTTGACGAAGTACCAGCTACAGGCGAGCGCCTGCCACGCACCACGAGGGTCTCCCTCACCTTCAGGACATTGAACAAGAAAGCAATGTCTAATGTGGGCAAGAAAACCGACTATTCAAAAGCGTGGAACGGTAAAGTCCCCCCAAAGAAGGAAGAAACGCCACCTAAGAAAGAGGAATAGCTTCGATGCCACACGCGCACCGTCTTGCCCATAGTGCCCATAGTGCCGGCTGTCAAGGCTGGTTTCTCTTTTTTTCTTTTTTTGTTTATTGACATTATTTTTATTTTGAATCAAAACTCATTCTCACCACAGGATCCTTCACACCCCCTCGGGGGTCCGGGCCAGATTACTCTCCTCTAAGCAACTATTGCTCCTCCTGCTTCTCTGTCCTAACACAAGCTTCTCTGTGCCCTTCAGATGGTTGTCGAGCGCACCTTTGTTGCTGTGAAGCCAGATGGCGTGCAGAAATGTCTTGTGGGTGAGGTGATTAAGAGGTTCGAGCAGAAGGGGTACAAGATGGTGGCGATGAAGATGATCCACCCGACGATGCTCCAGGCGGAGAGGCACTACAAGGAGCATACAGCGAAGCCGTTCTTCCACTCATTGTGTGAGTACTTCACATCGGGTCCCGTTGTGGCGATGGTGTGGGAGGGGCATGACGTCGTTCAGGGTATTAGGAAGCTCTTAGGGGCAGCAAGTGCTGACCGCCAAGGGACTATAAGGGGCGACTTCTGCATTGATGTGCTGCGCAATGTAGCCCATTCGTCTGACTCGGTACTGTGGAGAAAAAAAAAAAAAAAAAAAAACAGGTCGAAGACGGGGTACGTGAAATCAGCATGTGGTTCTGTGCCAATGAAATCATCAGCTGGAACAAGGCAGCCGAAGCGGAAGAGAAGGATGATGATGACTGGCTCTATGACACTTAATTTTTATTTTACTTTAAAAATGGACTTTGAGGGGAAAAAAAAAGAGAAAAAAAAAAGGGAACACAAAAAAAAAGGTAGAACACAAAGAGAAAAAAAAAAAACGATAAAGAATCTTTCTCGTTTTTTTCTTCTTTCTTTTTCTTTGTTTTCCTCCTTTCTTTTTTTATTTATTTTTTTTTCGTAAGCAAAACCAATTATTAACTTTCCCCTCCCCCCTAAAAATCTTAGAAAAGGGAAGGGAAAGGGGGGCGGGGGAAGGGGAGGGAAGGGAAGGGGGGCGGGGGAAGGGGAGGGAAGGGGATTTCAGAAGTATTTTTTTCTTCTTCTTTTTTTTTCCTATGGTCGAGGCTAACACTTCGTCCTTCTCCTTTGAATCCATTTTTATACTAATTTACCCCCTTTTTTTTTCGAACAAGGTATTCTTTAAACCCTTTTTGCTGACCTATGTATGTTGCTAGTTAAAAATGTCAATTTTCCTTATCAAGGGTCCAATAGAGCGAAAATGCCTCTTGTGTGTCCTTGATAGAATAAATATGGTGAGGTGAAGGGAGAACTGTGGTCCGCCCCCTTTTCTTCCAAACACATGAAGTACTTTTAAAGGCAAAACGAAAAAAAAATGCAAAAAAAAAAAAAAGAAAAAAAAAAAAAAAAAAAAAAAAAACCAAAAGATGAAATACTACACAAACTTACCTCTTTTCCTGAGCTTTAGTTTTTTTTTCCTCTCACGACCAAGATCTTTGTGAAAATTTACTTACAACACACTAGTAAAAGCGCTGAGAAAAAAAAGAGGTAGCAGATTTAAGGAAAGAACAGAACGGGAGAAAGGTGACTAGAAGCAAGGAGAAGAAATCATTTTTTTTTTCGACCTTTTATATCTGTTCCCCCCTCTTTATTTCCATTTCTCTCTTTCCCCTTCTTTCTAGGGCAAAAAAAAAAAAAAAAAAAAAAAAAAAAAAAAAAACCTTGAAAGAAAATACAAAAAAAAAAAAAAAAAACTGACTCATAAAAAAAAAATAGAATGGAAGAAGGAAAAAAAAAAAAAAGTGTGTGTTTCTACTACCTCTATGTGCCCTTTCCCCCTTTTTTTCAGTGTGATTTCTTCTTGAACTCCTTGCGCAGTGAAAATTTTTATCGAAATTTTTTCTTGCTAACAACTTGACGATGGCCCGGTTCCTCTTTTTTTTATTGTTCTTTTTTCTCTTTTTTTTTCTGTTTCTCCTTCGCGCTTAAGGTCCTAAGGTGACTCTCCAGATAGAAAGGAGTCCAGCACTTCTCCCCCATCATTTGTTGTTTGCACATCATTGCAACCCTTATGTTTTTTTTTTTTTTTTTTTTTTTCCCCTTGGGGGAGAAGTATTCTCTTTCTCTCTTTTTTTTCTCCTCCAAACAAGTCTTTTTTTCGGACAATGGACTCGAAGAAAAAAAAGAGAGAGGTACAGAGAAAGGAAAAATCAATGAGGACAAGCTTCTTCATTTCAACGGCCTAAGGTCGAGGTCAAACCAATTTAAAGATGCCCTACAGATGGCCTCGAGACCCAGAACCCGTCCCCCCTTTTTTTTTCATACCCCCTCCTTCTTTCATGAGATGCTTGGAAGAAAAAAAAAAGAAAAAAGGGTTGTTTTTTTTGTTTATATATTCCATAGTTTCCTTCAAATGGGCATTCCTGAAAAAAAAAAAGGAATGTCATAAAAAATGACAATGAGGATACACAAGGAACTGACAAGGAGTGGAAAATATATAAAAAAAAGAAATTGGATGATTCATATCTCTAAAGTTGTTTTATAAGGTTCGAAAAAGAAGAAGAAAAAATAAATAAAGAAAAAAAAAAAAAGGGCAAAAGGTTCAGACTTTTTTTTCCCCCTCTTTTTTTTCTGCGGCATTTATTTTTTTGCCCTGTGCTTTTGAACACTTTTAACTGAACAGAAAGATGTGAAACCATTTACAAAATAAATAAATAAAAAGAAATGAGGTGGAGAGTGTGTTTGAAGCACCTCCATGAAACCCCCCCCCCCCCCCCCCCCCAAGTGTGTTTTGAGCCATTGTGATGTAGGAGGGGTTTTTTTTTTAAATATTTTTTTTTTATTTAACTCGAGCCGGGTTTTCAAGGGTGGGAGTGAAAATAAGATTTTACTTTATGTCACTCCCAGTTCACCCATTGCACCTAGACTCCCCCTTCGTCCTTTATAACAGAAAGGCAACCGAAAGCAATGGGAACAGACGAAGTACGACGGCAGAGGTGTTGGACCAGACTCTTCGAGTAAACCAGCAGCACAGCCGTCGCAACGAGCATTTGGGCAAGCCACAGTTAGACCAGCCTTCATCATCATCAACAACAACTGAAATTTAGCGAGGGTGTCTGTAGCCTTCCACCCTTTCAAACCTGGTTCTTGTTAAATAAAACAACGTATTAAGTGAAAGTAAGCATTATACCACTTGTGGTGGCAGGTTTAACTCGTAGCTTTACTGGATCTGCTCGTTAACCCCCTGCCACCACGCGTGATATAATGGTATCTTATTTTCACTTGACGGCTATTATTTTTTTTTGACCCCCCCTTTTTTCCCCTTCTTTGTTCTGGTTTGTTCGGGTCCCCCCCCCCCCCCCCCCCCCCCGAAGCCTCTATTCGTGGAAAGTGACCAACGTAATATCAAATTAACCTGATGCACAGAAAAAGACCAACCAGATTGGGAGAAACTGAATCTAGGGTCTTTGGAAAAAAAAAAAAAAAAAAAGAGGAGATTTTCAATAAAAAAGGCAAGACGCGCGCTGATGACGAAACAAGTGAAGAAACAGGGTCAGGGACCTCCGAGGCTGTCGAGAATGACGAGGAGGGCATGAATGAGGTCGCCGTGTGCATCAGGTTAAGATAATTGAGCCTCGTTTTTTTTTCTATTTCTCGAGACTTTTTGAAGGGGGGAATCTAAAGGGCTCCCGCGCTCTGACGAAAGTAAGAAGTGAACCTACAAAAAAAAGATTCTTCCAGAAAATTGCGCCTTTAGTCAAATGTACGCGAATATGGCTTCCCCCCCCCCCCCCCCCCCTCCCACCTTTTCCCCTTCCCAACTCCCCGGGAAAAAAAATTTTTGGGAGAAAAAAAAATGTTGGGTGTTATTTCTCCTCGCCCTCTCCCTCCACCTTTTTATCTTTCATTCTTCTTTCCTTGTGCTTTCCCCCCCCCTCCCCCCCCAATCTTCGGCACTAGAATTTGTTGTTGGTTTGTTCTGAAAAGGTGAACCTTCTTCTCAAATTCACTTAGTTGCTGTAACTCGTACAAGGCCTAAGGAGGCGTTCCGGAAAAAAAAAAGTGGAGCAGAGGGAAACAGGAGAATGGCCCTCTCTTCTTTTTTTTATAAAAGAGAATCTTGTGTAGCATAGTTAGTTGGCGAGAGAGGGGGGGGGGGGGGGGGAGGAGGAAATGAAAAAAATCCATTTGGAGACCGGTGTGATGAGAATTGAAAATATACTTCATGAAATAAAGAAAAAAAAAAAAAAAAAAAAGTGACAAACTCTTTTTTGTGTCCCCATCCCACTCACTTTCTCCCCCTTTTTTTCTTTTTTTGTCCCTGCCTGTCAATCATATCTTTTCTGTTCAACAATGAAGAAAAATTGTTTTTTTTTCTTATTCTTTTTTTTTCTTTTTTTCTTTTCCTTTCATCATCACTCCTATCCATGATTTTTTTCTTCTTCTTATTTATTTTTTTTATAATTTTTTTTTTGTGTGTGCTCACCACTGTTACACAGCTCACTCCTCTCACCTTGGCGCTTGTGGCAGATGGTAGCTGAACCGTTCTCTGCAGAAGAGGGGGGGGGGGGGGAGGGAATCTGTCAGACCAACTAGGAAAATAAATAGGGGCAAAACTGCGGGGGCAAAAGAAAGAAAATCCTTTTACGCCAAAAAAAAAAGGAGGAAAAACAAACCTGCCCCCATATGAAATTTCTTTTGGTGCAAACTGGATTACTTGGAGAAAAAAAAAATGATACTCAGCTGCGTAGGATCTACAAATACATTTTTTTTTTTTTAGTAGATTCCAAAAAGTAAAATCCGGTATTTATGCACTCAACGCCAGAAGGAGGGGGTAAAAAAAGAACCCTCCTTCATCTTTGTTCTTTTTTTTGATCAACAATACCACCCCTATCCTCAGGAAAACAATTGGGTCTAAATGGGGATTTTTTGGTGTACATAACATGACTCGCCTATTTCTTTCTCTTACTCTTGACACAGAGTGTTACCTTATGGTGTGTACCGATTTCAACAGCAGAGACCGCCTCCTTGGTACTCACGTGCCTTTGGTGGATGTGTTGCTCGCCCTTCCAGTGCGTGGTTCTGATCCCTCTCTTACTTTCCTATCTCTTTCCGGGTCACATATAGCGTAGACCAGTGAGAAGGAGGGGAATTTTTTTCAAGATTTTTCCCCCACCCCACTTTTTTTTTTTTTCTTTCTTTCTTTTATGCTCACTCTGTTTCTGATTCCCTTACGTTATGTTCATCCCCCCCCTCCTTTTTTTTCCTGTTTCTTTTTTTTTGTGCTATTGTTGCCCTCCCCTCCCCCTTTTTTTTCGCCCAAAAAAAAATTATTGAGGGAAAAATCTTTTTTTTTTTTACTACAACAGCCAAACTGCAAAAATAAAAGAAAAGATTACAAAAAGAAAAGAACAAAGAAACCCCCCCCCCCCCCCCCCCACACCCCATCAGGAAAAAAAAATGGGCTATTTTTTTTTGTACAAAGCAGGGTATTATGTGGAAGAATTTCTTCGTAACTGTCTGCTTAGAAAAAGAAATATATATATTTTACCAACCGATGCTGAAGGCGTTGAAAGAAAAAAAATAAAAGAGGGGGGAACAAAATCTTTTTTCAGGCGATCCTGTCACATACTGCAGGTTCCCTTCAAGACTCCTTTTTCTTCAGTATTCAGGATGTGGTATCTTGTAAGGCTTTCTGGAGAGGGGAGAGGCACAGATGGGCTGTTGTAATGGGTCATGAAACACTAAAAAAAATAAAGAAGAATTACTTGATCCTCTGGATGCCGCCCTCTCTCTCTCACCCCCCCCCCCCCCCCCCCGCGTTATTTTTATTTTTTTAAATCTTCTTTTTTCTGCTTCCGTGTTTTTATGTATCAGTTCAGTCCCCTTTTTATTTGAGCAGGAAAAAATTAAAAAAAAGAGCTTGTCTCCTCTCCCCGCTCTATCATCAGCACCCCCCCCCATTCTTTCTCTCAGCGAATCATCATTTCATTTTTTATTATCCCCTTCTATTTTTTTTTCTTGAAACTTCATTTTTTTTTCCACCTTCTTCTTCTCCCGTTTCCCCGTTTCCGACAAAAAAAAGGTAGAACGAATTGGGGGGAAAGGGGGGGGGTGAGGAATATTTTTTATTTCTCTCTTTTTTCTTAAAAAATACCTCCCTCAGCCCGCCCACCCAAAAAAAAAAAAAAAAAAAAAAAAAAGCTCGCTCCAGGGGAAAAAAAAAGAGCACCAACCTATACCATGGGTGTTGCAATCTGCCTCTGTTCCCTCGCTGTCTGGGAAGGAGAAAAAAAAAAAAGAAATACAAAAAAAAAGGGAAGAAAAATGCCACTTTTCTTTTTATTTATTAAAAAAAAGAGTGCCCTTATTTTTCTTCTTCTTTTCCCATCCCTTGGAAGGGGGATTCTATAAATTATTTTTTTCTTCAACGAGGGGGGTTCTTACAATTAAGCATGGAATAACAGAGAGGGAGAAAAGGGGGTTTTTAGGAAGAATGTGTAAATACACCACTGGTCGCTTCCCTCACCCCCCCCTTTTTTTTCTAGGTTTCACAACATACATGAAATACTGTAAAGTGAAAAGAGAAAGAAACCTATGGGCGAACACTAAAAACTTTCGAACACGGATAAAAAAAATCTGAAAAAAAAAAGCAAAAGAAAAAAAAAAAAAAGGAAACTGGACAGTTGTCCGTCCAGCACCTTTTTTTTACTTCATTCTCTTTTTTTTTTCCTCTTTTTTTTAACAATCTCTTTTTTTATCTCCCTTGCACAAGACAGCG
This sequence comes from Diplonema japonicum, assembly GCA_964019335.1. NCBI lineage: Eukaryota > Euglenozoa > Diplonemea > Diplonemida > Diplonemidae > Diplonema > Diplonema japonicum. The sequence goes on from OZ025657.1 coordinate 680,785, forward strand.
TGTCTCATGTTTATAGGAGAAATGGGGGAGGGGGAAAGAGTTGAAAAAAAAACTCGTTTTTCTTCTCTTCGTTCTGCCTTATGGTGAGTTTTTTTTTTTTTTAAACAAAGGCTGCAACGCCTACCCGCCCTCTTTTTTTTTTCTTCTCATTTTTCTTCTTTCGGGAGTGTAAAAGTATAGACACTGTTTTTTATTTTAATTTCTAGGGAGGAAAAAAAAAAATCTAGAACTGCTAAAAGAAGAAAAAAAAATACAAATACGACACAAAAAAAAGAAGAACGAATATTTTGAGGCGAAAAGGAGAAAATGGGGAAGTTTTGAAGAATTGAACACAAAAGAAAAGAAGTTAAAAGCTGTCCCCACCCCCACCCTTTCCCCGGCTAAAGTTTATTTTATATACCTTATTTAACTGTCAATGTCCCCCCCCCCCCCCCCCCACTCCATCCCACCTTTTTTCTTTATTATTATATTCCTATCTTTTTATTATTTTATTTTTTACCCCCCTTTTTTTTTCTCATTTTATTATTTTATTTTATAGCATCAATGCCGTCAAAGAATTATTTAACATTTATACAAAAAGAAGAAAAAAAAAGAAGCAGATAACCCACACATGTCCAATATTACTGATGTATATGAGCGAGATTGCAAAGAGCACCTCAGGCTTGCCCAAGAGGTGTTAGCCCTGCTGAGCCAATGTGACTCGTACGACGTTGCGACAAGGAAGCAGGTGATGGAGGGGTACGAGGCGCTGGACTGTGCGACAGATGCGGTGAGGTCGATGGAACCAGAGTGCGTCAACAATTTAGAACTAAAAAAGCGGATCGCGGAGTTCAAAAAGGAAATCAACAAGAATAAGAGAGAGATGGAAAAATCCGAGTATGGGGAAAGAAAAAAAAAAAAAAAAAAAAAAAAAGATTGAAACTCAAGCGAAAACAATTGTTCGATGGCAGCGGGGGAGGAGGAGGGGGCACAGGGGGTGATGTAGACGACGAAGATTTCGACCACAAAGGGTTCATGAATGACCAAACAAGAAGGACAGATGAACAGGTAGAAAGAAGGGGTAAAACGGGTTTACAGAAAAAAATAAATAAATAAAGACTCGGCGGATAGGTGATGCTGTGAAGCTCTGTGCAGAGACCGAGCAGGTTGGGGGGAGGATAATCACAGACTTGCATGGGCAGAGGGTCCAGGTGGTTGATATGATGGATAGTGTTGACGAAACGAATAGAGAGGTGTGTGCGGTGAAATGGGGAAAAAAAAAAAAAAAAAAAAAGGTAACCGCTGGCCGTGCGATCTTGAACCGGATACAACGAAAAATCATCCAAAACAAGGCGATAATGTACGGCATGATCGTGCTGCTCCTCATCATGATCATCATCATAGTGTGGGTCAACCTTTAGGAAAGGAGTTTCCTCGCTGCCCTTCCACATTTGTGCCATTCTTCTTCTTCTTTTTTTTTTTTTAATACACGCTGCTAACCCTCTTTTTTTTGTCTCTCCTTTCTTTGCTTCGTTTCTTTTGCCCCCCCCCCCCCTCGTTTTTGTTGCTTTTTCGCCAGTTCGGGTGAGTGTACATGTATTTGATGGTTTCCTTCTTTTCTCCACAACCACAGGTCATCATGCCTTTACTATGGGGGCTCTTCTCACTGCCCACAGTGAGCGAGTTTGGTATTGCAGCCATGCTAGGGAAGATAGGCGCAGGGTGTATAGGAGGCATGCCTGGGTACTATTGGCCTGCTGACAGAACCATCCGAGGCCTGGCCTTTTTGAGAATGCCCAGCGAAGAGGAGCTTAAAGCTCATGACCTGCACAAGAAGAAGGCCCCGATGGCACTGAGCTGCGACAGCCTGGTGAAGGGAGACCTTTACAGTCTGCCTTTCTCCACGGGGTTCATGGTCTTGGTGAACGCGATGATCCTGCTGACGGCCATCTACCCCCTCAGGTGGCTCTGGGACGAGGCGATGACCCATTCACCCCCGCAGGGCATGGTGCGCGCACTCAACTTCTCTCCCTCCGACACTGGTGCTGCAGCCGTTCTCTTGATCTCTGTCACCATGCTCCTCGGCCTCCAGCGCACTTGTTACTCCAACAAGGAGGCTGTCGGCATGGGTGGCACCTACGCAGCCCTTGTGGCAGCCATCGCAGCCTTCGGCGTCATCTGCACAGAGGAGATCACTGCGCTGCAGTTCGGGTTTCATGCGTCGTTGCTGGACTTCAATAGTTATCTGGAAGGCTTCCAGGTGCGGCATGAGGTGGCCCCCTGGTACTACTCGCTGACCCTGCCGGGGTACTTGACGTCGTCCCTGCTGAGCACCTTGTGCATCTTCGTGTCCTACGGCCTGACGTCTGCCACATGGAGGCTGGTGAGGTGTCATTATCAGCACAGCGACAGGGCGGCTAGCAGCTTGGCATCCATCGAGGAGGCTAGGGCTAAGTTCCTGCTCGAGTACAAACTTGGCAAGGTGAACGTACAGGACGGGGACCAGCAGCAACCGCCCACGAACCCCTTGGACAAGGCGACCGTTGCCGAGCAGTACTACACGTTCTTCTTGAAGCTCTTGTCGTGGGTCTCGCTCACGTTGCCTTTCATGATTGCGAGCACCTTCGTGGGGTCGGAGAGGTTCACCGCTGACGTGAAGCACATGCGTCTCTGGCTGTGTGTTATGCTCATCGCCTCAAGGCTGTGGCTTTTCAGGTATAAAAATGACAACAACAACAACAACAACAGACCGTACCTGCAGACCTACCTGCACCGCGACGTCAACGAGGCGATGATGCAGAGCAAGAACTCAAAGCAATTTGCGTATGGAACTGATAAAGAAAAAAAGAAAAACTGAACTGAAACGCTCACATCACAGTGAGGTGCTGTCGGGGGTCCACACCAGGGCAGTTGCCCTTCTAGCACGAACAAGCATTCTGCTCATGGCGCCGATTGGAGTGTATTTGGCCCTGACCGTGTTGAGCCACAGGCTCTTGGTATGCACAACTCAATGCCACCACCACCAACAGGACACACCCGCTACAGACAACCCTGAGCACATCCTGGCGAACATCTTCGCTCCACGCCTTGTAGCTTCTGAGTACGCCGCCCCCGAAGATGTGGCACCGAAAGCCTTCTTCGCCAACGTGGTGGGCATCGCCATGTTCTGGATGGCAGCTTCAGAGAGCTTCTTCATCTTGTTCTACTGCACATACCGCTGGGGTCTTCGCTTCTTGAATAACATTCTTCCGAAGAAGCGTCAGTAGACAGTCATTTCGAGCTTAGCGTTCACCTTTTAATAGAGTTTTCCTTGTTTCGGGTTACGACAAAGTTAAGTGCATTGCCATTGTTTGAAAACCCAAATAAATACTTCAGGAAGGAGGTACTAAGAATAATTTTTAAAGGGGTGGACATGGAGTACCCCCTGTTGCCTCCTGAGAAGCTTCTAAAAGAGACACTGGTGACACCTGTGGTGACGATTGACAACAGCTACCTGCACACAGTGCTGCAAGGGATCCTTGGGGCTCTGAAGCTGCATGATGCAAAGCTAGGGAAACTACACGATGGGCAGGCGTGGCTTGAGAAAGATGGATTCCGCGAGAAGCTGGGACGCTTAGACTCATTCGGGGAGATGACGAACGGCCTGATGCGGAGGCTCAGCGCGGTGGAAAAGGAAGCAGAGAAAATCAATGGCCTCGAGATGACCATCCAGTCACGCCCTGATAACGAAACGGTGCAGACTATGATCGACGATGCGATCGAGCAGCTGAAGAGAGTTGACCGCATCGCAGAGCGCAACGAAGAACGTGCCAAGCAAGACATGAGCTTCCAGAAGCAGTTGAATAACTTAGCTGAGAAGAACAAAATACTTGAGGAGCAGCTTGCTGACCAAAGCGACACGATTAAGCAGCTCAACGACAAGCTGGCGAATATACCGAAGCCCGTCAACACGGAAGCACGCATCGAAGCGCTGTACGATGTGTTCGAACTGGACAAGGACAAGGTGTACGAGGCTGTTGAGCACGACAAGGCCAGCAGACCGGCCACCGCAGATGTTTACCAAGCAGCTGACACAGACGGTGCACGCAGCATGTCCCCAGATGTAGATGCCGAACGGAGTAGAATGGCCTCTGTCGGGGGTGGCGAGAACCATGGCGAGAACACAGCAGGCAATGAGCCAGGTGCCGGTGGGGGTGAGATGGATGGTGATGCAGGCGCTGATGCGGGTAGGGGTGCACGGGACATGACGCACGCACCAGCACCCCGAAGATCGTCGCAGGCTGACAGGAAGTCACTTGATGACATTCGCCGATCACAAGAAATGCCCGACAGGCCCAACAATGGCTTCCTCGACTCTCTCCAGACCGCCAGGACAACAACCCTGCCCCGCCCCGGCACCTCGTACTCCGTGGCCTCTATGGCACACCGTGGCAGCTTTGCATCCGACGCATCTGACTCGAAGCGTGTGAGGCTGCTGCACAACACACCGGCCTTGAGCAGCATCATCAAGAGCCAGCTCACAGAAGTCATTCAAGAGTTACACGACAGGCTTGAGGCGTACCAGGATAACCTCAACAACAACTTACAGTCTACAAACAGAAAGATCGATGATCTGAACTCGCGCTTCGAGCTGCAGCAAGACTTGCACCAGCGGACGCTCAGCAGTGCAGGCAGCACATCAAACCCAAAGAAGATATTTGAAGAAAAGCCGGAAGGGAAGGTCGAGATCATGAGGATGGAACCCTCTGCAGGCATCCAAGAGCAGCTGGACCGTGTCGCGGCGTATCTCGACAACCACGGCAGAGAGCTGCACGCGTTGAACGATAGGAAGCTCAATGTCGATGATTCTCTGCTGGAAGATATGCGCGAGACGCTTGTGATGCTGAACGAAAGACTGAGTGACGTGTGGAAAGAGCTGGAGACAGCGAAGGGCACGGAACCAGGCAAGGGTGACGTCAAGGCACCATCCTTCAGGGACTTGGAGCACATGTCAAACAAACTGCATGGTCTCGAGATACAGCTGCAGAAGCTCAACAAGTATAAAGCAAACAGAAGCGAGTTGAACAAAACGAAGGCCATCCTGAGGAAAAGCCAAGAACACGCTCTTGACCTTGCGGTGCAGGGCACTATGGCAGGGGATGCTACGGCTGCTGTGCGGTACAAGTGCCTCTCCTGCCAGGGGCCTGCAGAAAGGATTGAGGACATGGTTCTTCCTAAGCCAGTCAAGATCTTCCCGCCAGGTTCAGTGCTTGTGTCGCCCACAGCATCGTCACCCAAGTCGTACATCGAGTGGGCCAACAGGATACCCACCCCGAAGGGGGCTCAGTCGCGCACCCACTCTGAGGAAGGTATGTTGTTTGAAGTAACCATGCAACTCATAACAGCACCCTCCCCTTCGCCTCCTTCGAATAAGAAACAGTTCCGCGCAAGGATCGTGGGCACAGACCGGAAGATTTATCAAGTATGTTGTCTATAGTCACCCTCACCCTCACCCTCACCTTCACAGGGCGGCCTTGGAGATCTCGAGCAGCATTCGAACCCTGACGTCGTGCTCCCATTGGAGCAGCAGCCTGACCTCGCAGAGGTGCAGGCAGGGTAGATGCTGCCACACTAAGAATTCGTTTCTATTTATAGAGCGTCATGTGTACCTTATGCCTCATGCGACCTCGATACGAATATCTTTCCTTTCATTTTACTGCTGTGCTGTGGTTCTGTTTTTGGTCTATAATAGGGTTCTGCTGCAAGAATTAAAAAAAAGAAAAAGTAATAACGACACGTGCGTGATGTCGCGTGCGACTCTTCGATGAGGTTTCATTTCCTTTCCTTCTTCTCCTTCTTCTTCTTTTTTTTGGCGTTGTTCTTTGTTTTTGTTCAAACCCGCATTGTCCCCCCCCCTTTTTTTTGGTTTCTTAGTATTGCACGTATAGCGTTGCTCTTTGTTCTGAATCCCCCCTCCCCTTCCCTCCCCTCCCCTTCCCTCCCCTCCCCTGCCTGCCAACTTTGCACCTTTGTTATTGCTGCTGCCAGATGCCTTGCACATGACACTATGCACGGCTCTCGAAGCAGTCTTCTTGGGACAACACGCACACATAAGAAAAGAAAAGAGGAAAAAAAAAAAAGAAAAAAAAAAAAGAGCTGCAACCACAAATATAAAGGTGTCACTCCTCGCAGATATAAAAAAAGGGGAAACAAAAAAGAGAGAAAATAATACGCAGAAGCTAGGAGGCAACAAAAAAAGAGGGGAAAAAAATAGAAGCGAGAAAAAAGGGGGAAACCAAGAAAGAAAGAAAAGAAAAAGCGACGGGCACCAAGTGCCCCGACCTCCCTGCGAATTACATTCTAACGTCAGTGATAAAGAGGAACAAGAACTATGCATATATTTGTTCCTGTATAAGGAAGATGGTGCATGCTTATCAGAAGGAAGAATGTATGTGGCTGGTCCCCCCCCCTTTCCCCCTTTCCCTCCGCTCTTTTTTTTCTCTCAAAAAAAAGAGGAAGCAGCCTCGTGCGAGACGACATCACAGACAATATGATTCCCCACCACCTCACCCCTACTCCCCATTGCACTCTACACTTACGTGCGACTCTTCTACTTATTTATACTGCTCACTCAGGTTACACAAAAGTGCCTCACATGTCATGCTACTCTTAACTAGCCTCTATCTAGTGGCTACGGCAGTAAGTATGTCTGTGGGGGGCTGCTCTGTGCTCCCCTTGGGAGACTCCATCACGCAAGGCATACGGCCTTATGACTCGTACCGACGATGGCTTGCGGAGCAAGGCGGGGACAAGATACAATACGTAGGGGGCATGACAGGGGGGTGTGTCAAGGGGAACCCTTCGAAGCAGGAGGAAGGGGTGTGGAAGGCGCACCATGAAGGGCATTGCAACTGGGACTCATGGCGATTTGTAAACGAAGTGAAGGGCATCCTCGAAGGGGTCGCGCGGAACGGAACGGCTGTGAACGCAGTTCTGATGCACATCGGCACCAACGACATCTTCAATGTGGTGCGGAAGAAACGGTCGGTTAAAGCGCTCTCTGCAACAGCGGCCAACCTGCGGAGCATCATCACGGCTGTCCATGCCAAGTTCCCTAATGCTACCATCTTCCTGGCGCAGGTCGTGGCTACCACGTACCCGGAGCCAACCAAGCATCTCAACAACCTCATCCGCACCCTTGCCACTGTCGACCCCCCTGGGGGCAAGGGTTTGCTGAATCTCGTAAGCTTCCCCCGCTTTGAGGTAAGCACCCACACCTTTGACACCACGCACCCTAACGAGGCTGGTGAGAGGTATATCGCAGACGTCTGGCACCGAGCTCTAACCGGCTTGGCGTGCATGAAGGAGCAAGGGACTGTTTTGAACCACACTACCGTCTCCCCCCCTGTTGTCCCTGCTCGTGCCGCCATTGCCGCAAAGGAAGAGGATTTCGTTCTCTCCCTTCCCGACCTTGTCGTCTTGTCTGCGCTCAGCACCACTCCTCTCGTCATCTGCGGCATGAGGATGGCGTTCAGGGCGCTTAGGTGGTACTTTGTCGGAAAATTGCTAAGCTAAAAACAATTTACACCCCCCCCCCCGTTTAAAGATGATACTAAACTTGTACTCTTTGTGCCGAGTAAGGATTTACTTTTCTGCAGAGGGGGGATTTTTTTTACTGCTGCCCTTTTTTTTCTTCTTCCTTCTCCTTTACTCGAGCGAAAAAAAAACCAATAACGACAAGTCTTACCATTATTTTTTCTCCCCCCCCGATTTTTAATGCTAAAAAAGAGAGAGGGGGGAAAAAAAGTATGCACTTCCGTGCATCTCTTTTTTTTCCCTCCCCTTTTCTTTTTCAACTAAGAATTTGTATAATTCCTACTCCTAAGTAATAAGAATAGGGAAAACCCCCGCATTCGCAAACTGCTGTCAACTGAACAGAAACTTTGTTTGGAAGAAGAAGAAGGGGAAAAAAAAAAAAAAAAAAGTGGGCAGCAGCTTCGGAACGCAGCAAGGTGAGTTAAGGGTTATAAGTCCCCCGTTATTATCTTACAAATAATGAGTCGTGCTTACACCCTTCCAGACACTTAAAATGAAAAAGGTGGTGCTAGTACGCCATGCGGAGTCTGAGTTCAACGCAGCCCTAGGAGGAGATGAGTCGAAGAGGTTCACGGAGAAGATCCAAGGGCTAGTTGACTGCGGAATAACGGAGAATGGGATCAAAAAATGCAACGAATGCCAGGGGTGTGTGGAAGTTGACTTCTTGGTAGTGAGTCCCTTGAAGAGGGCTATGCAGACCGCTGTCCTCATGTTCCCTAGTGTGGTGGACGGATCCCTAAAACACGAGGTGCAGCCCCTGGCAGCAGAGCATCTGCTGGATATATGTGACGTGGGGTCTACAAGGGACGCGCTGCAATCTGTGTTCCCATGGGCTAACTTGAACCTGGTCCCTACCACCCCTTGGTGGCACGCTAAGATGAGCGCTGAACAGACTTGGCCCCTCCTCCCCAAGAACGATCCCTTTGAGCCAGAAGAAATCTTTGCGATGCGAATCACGCAGCTTAAGGAGTACCTCAAGTCCCTCCCCTACGAGAGGGTGGGCCTCGTGTGCCACTCTCATGTCATCTTCGAAATGACCAAACACGAGAAGGAAGGCGAGACATTCGGGAAGTGGGCTGACAACAACGAGTGTGTCGAGGTCTGCTTGGAGTGACCACGGCTCGAATAGTGTATTTCTTAAAAAATAATAGTGGCAACTTGTTGGTTAACCTTCGTCAGGTTCAACCGGCTTGTACAAAAGAACAATCGACTCCTAACCTTATGACACCCTCCCCCCGCGGGCGGCCAACGAATGCGCCGACCTGTTCCACTATTGTGAGAAACCTCTTGATTTTTTTTTTAAACTGCATGAGCGCCGAATCGTTACCTGGGACGCCCCGGCTGGGGTTGAACTGCACACCGCACGCATTAAGGACGCGGCGGCAACGCAGAAGAAGCCCCAACTCGATCGCGGTACCCCCCCCTGTAATCAAGTAGACAGTTCTTGTGCAGGGCGCCAACACCGGCCTTTAGCTCTTATATATATATGTTTTTTTTTTTTTGAATACTGTTTTTTGTTTTTCTGTTCTTTTTTTTCTTGTTTCTTCCATCCCCTTCATGTTCCAGGCCCTGCGATGGGGGCGATCCTGAGCCTGCTGGGGCTCGCGGGGTCGACGAAGAAAACCAACATCTTGATGGTAGGGCTGGATGCTGCAGGGAAGACGACCATCCTGTACAAGCTGAAACTGGACCAAAAGGACGCGGAGGTGGTGACAACACCCACTGTAGGGTTTAACTTGGAAGTCATAAAGTACAGAAGCCTGACACTCATGATACGCGACGTGGGGGGGCAGGACAAGCTGCGCAGGTTGTGGAGGAACTACTACGAGGGGACCGATGCCGTGGTCTTCGTGGTGGACAGCAACGACGGTGACCGCATACCCCTTGCGAAGGAGGAGCTCCACAAGCTGATGAATGACGATTTTCTGAAGAACGCAGTTCTCCTCATCTATGCTAACAAGCAGGACCAGCCCAACGCTGTGTCACCCGCTACCCTCGCCACGCAACTGGACACCCCGTCCATCCAGTCCAAGGGGTTCAACGTCTTCATTCAACCCACCGTAGCACTCACCTGCGAAGGCATCTTCGAAGGCCTCGACTGGCTAGCCAACACTCTGAAAAAGCAGGCTCGTTAATCTTTAATACATACAGAAAAGATAGGGGGTGGGGCAACTAAAGGGGAAATACATGTTTTAAACACAACAATAGCTTGAAAGGAGCCGATCCTTCTATCCTAGTGTTTTTTTTTCTTCTTTTTTTTTTTCTTCCCTTCTACTCATGTGGGATTTGTCGTTAAGCATCGTGTTTTTTTTTTTAATCCTTAACCATAATGTTTTCTTCTTCATTTTCAAACATTTATGTTCTCGCAGGCAGCCAAGCAATCACCATGAGCGAAATATCTGCTCCGGGCTGGACAAGCTACCAACAGAAGTCACCTACCTTGCGTGTCCTGGTATGGATATATTGCGAACCTAAAGCATGTTCTACAGAGCGGAGCTACCGAGACACCCGCAAGATACATGGCAGCACCTATCCCCACGGCACTGGGCGCGAGTCAAGTCCCAACCATCCACTCTTTGGTATGACCTTGTAGTGTGGCATAAACTCTCACAGATGGGTGCTCAGCCTATTCAGCTGAACCTTCACGCCCAGAGGCCGATGCAGCCCACGACCAACCCATCCCTGTTTGGGAATGTTCTCGGTGATAAGCATGTATGCTGCGCTAACACAGACAATGCCACACAGCCCATTGAGAGCACTCACAGAAACCTCTCACCAAGACGTCCCACCCACGTAGTGCCCTCGCCTAATGTGGAGCGGGAGCAGATGCGTGCGATGCGCGACGAAGCACGTGCTGAAGCAGACAACCTGCGTAAGATCCAGGCACTACAGGCACTGGAGGAACAGAGAAGACTGCAAGAAATGGAGAAGAGAATCCAACAGCTCGAACAGGCACCGGTTTCCCCCGAGCCAATGACACCATCGCGAGCTTCTCAAGTTTCCCTAGCGTCTCAGCCTGCGAAATCATCGCATGCTTCTCAGCCTGCATCTCAGGATCCAACCTCCCAGCCTGCATCACAAATTCCGGTTTCTCAACCCACGTCACAAATCCAGTCGCAACCTGCATCAGTCCTCCTAGCCTCGCGACCGACATCGCAGGTGCAGGCCTCACAACCTGCATCACAGGCACAAGCCTCGCAACCTGCATCGCAGGTGCAGGCCTCACAACACACATCGCAAGTACAGGCCTCACAACCTGCATCGCAAGTACAGGCCTCACAACCTGCATCGCAAGTACAGGCCTCGCAACCTGCATCACAGGTACAGACCTCGCAACCTGCATCGCAGGTGCAGGCCTCGCAACCTGCATCACAGGTACAGACCTCGCAACCTGCATCACAGGTGCAGGCCTCGCAACACACATCGCAAGTACAGGCCTCGCAACCTGCATCACAGGTACAGGCCTCGCAACTTGCATCGCGGGCACAGACCTCGCAACCCGCGCAACCCACATCGCAGGCTCAGGTCTCACAGGCATCCCACTCTGTCTCACAAGTCTCGATGTCACAGATATCGAAATCTGTCACACATGGTGTCCCCACGAACCCCCCGTCGGAGAAGATCTCCGCTCCGCCTGTAACGCCCGTCCAGGAACCGTCGCTGCCCCCCTCCAACCACCCATCTGTGAAGGCTATTGTCTCGGCGCCTGTCCCCTCCCAGGGTGACGGTGTCATCCAAGCACTTGTCCATCAGCTCCAAGAGCTAAAAGAAGGTCACAACAGCCTGCGATCGCATTGCACCCAACTCCACTCAGAACATGAGGCATTGGCATCGCAGCACGAAGACCTGAAGGAGCAGTGCAGAGAACTCCACACAGAGATCGTTGAGGTGACAGATGCTCATGAGAAGCTAAAGGCCCAATGCAATGAACTTCACACTGAGCACACGCAACTGGAGAACTCCCATGAGACACTCACCGATAATTGCAGAACTCTGCACACTGAGTACTCGCAGCTTGAACACAGTCATGACTTATTAAAAGAAGAGTGCAGAACTCTACACACGCAAGTGGAACAGCTTGAGGAAGGCCACACGCTTTTGAAGGAGGAATGCAGAAACCTTCACACGGAACTGACGGCGGTCGAAGAACGCCACGAAACACTGAAGGAGGAGTGCAGGGGTCTCCATACTGAGCACACTGCTCTCGAGCAAGGCCACGAGTCCCTCAGAGAGGATTGTCGTGAGCTCCATACTACGACCTCAGGTCTGGAGGAGACGGTCCAAGGGCTCGTGGGGCTGCAGGAACAGTGCAGAGACCTCCACTCAGACCACATAGAATTGCGCTCCGATTATGAAGGGCTAAAGGAAGAATGTAGGGATCTCCACACTGAGATCTCCAGGGTCCAAACTGAAAACAACCAGGCAGAAATCGACAACATGAAGGAGGCAATGACGCAGCTTGCCGATGGCTACAACGCCATCCAGAGCGACTGCCAGTCCCTTGGGGACAACCAGAACATCCTGAAAACCAACGTGGACAATGTCACAGAGGCAACAACTGAACTCAAGACCGACATGGACACACTTCGCGAGGAGTGCAGAGGTCTTCACACCGAGCACACCGAGTTTGCGAACGGCCACGAGATGCTGAGGGAACAGTGCAACGCTTTGCACACAGAGCACACCGAGCTGGAGCACAATCACGAGACTCTGCAGACGCAAGCTAGAGAATTACATACTCAGCTGAGCCAAGTGGAGACCGACTTTGATGAACTCAAGGAACAGTGCAGAGGGCTTCATAGTGATCACACGGAACTAAGGACCGAGCACGAGAGCCTCAGGGAACAATGCACAGCACTACACACTGATTGCCAGGACCTTGACACTCAGACAAAACAAACGACCGCAAAGATTGACGAAAGTGTGAAGGCTCTTGGGGACAAGATTGCTGGAACAGAGCAGGATTTGCTCAAACAGCTGGCGCAGCTTGCTGAAATCTTGAAGAGAAACGACTCCGGTGCTGTTATGACGTTAAGGATAGAGGCAGAGAGGAAGCTTGCTGAGCAGCAGAACAAGAGCGATGCACTGTCGACGCAGCTTGACGCCAGTCTCACAGGTCTTTCAGCAACAAACACAGCGCTGCAGCGCCTGAACGACCGTTTGAACTATGTTGATGAAACTCTCGACACCATGCGTAGTGACAAGCGGGCTCAGACTGCGATACCGCACATGCCACCCATGCACCCTCCTCCAGTTGGAAGTCCTCACAACGCTACGGTCCTCCCTCCGTCCTTCGGACGCTCTGTCTCCCCGACTAGGAGAGACCTTCCTCCAGCTGGAGCCACTCCTTCCATGTCACTGTCAAACGAGAGCTCCCGCGTAAGGGAGCTCGAACGCCGCCTTGGTCTTCCCGGATACTCGCGCTAAATTAATACCACTTTTGTATTTGTAACCTTTATTTCCCCCTGTTTATTCATTTATTTTTTTTGTCTACCTCCTGTTGTAATATTGGCTCCTGCTTCCCATCAAATAGATTTCGTTTTTTTTTTCCCCTAAAAAAAAAAAAAAAAAAAAAAAAAGAGGAAAAAAGCGTCAAAGCTTGCTGGACTGCGCAGGTGTCCCTGTAACACCTTTTTTATTGAAGGCTTTTCACCCCTTGTTCATATTATGTTTGTCGCTATCAAAGCCTGTTGAAGGTGCCTTTGAGTAGCCCGCCTAGACTGTTGTTTAGTATTATCGTCTTTTTCTTTTTCTTTTTTTTCTTTTCCTCTTTCCCTCGATTCTTTTTTCGCTGTACACTTTCCTTTCTTTTATTCCAACTCTGCTTATCCTTTGGGGTACATTCTATCGCAGGCGGTGGGCCCACTATGCACCGCTACTCGACATGCATGCTGGCGGCTATTGTGTTTGGTTTTTTGGTGGGTGTGATAGTGATGTGCTTGAGTCTTGCAGCCACTGATGTTGAGAACTCATACAGCAAGCAGCTAGAGGAAGGAGTGGTGGGGATTGTGGAGGTAGAGGACGTATTGCGGAGTTTAACTACGCATATTTTCACGTGGGCTATTCTAAGGTGGCTGCCTGCCATGAATGGCCCTTCAGATGACCTTATCGCCGAGTTCGGCTCTCGAAATGTTGCTGGTTTTCTGCATGGAAGTGTCTCGTCCATCGGGAAACTCACTCTACCTACACAAGCAGTCACGATCCCAAACTCACGACCAGCGAAACCCCTCGGCAACAACGAAGGGAAGCTCTGCGAAGACGATCCTGACGGCGTCCTTGCCTTGCACGAGTTGACGTGTCAGGACAGTTGCGCTCTTAGAGTAAGCAAACTGGGTGTCACGGTTGCCGACCTCTGTCCCATATCCTGCTTAACATGCTGTACTGACGACCCTTCCAACATCCTAGCAGCTCTCGACCTTACCTGCGCATCCTATCCTTGCAGTACCAATCTTCATATAATGTACCCAGCAATACCAGAAGGCACTTTAGTTAAAGATATCTGCCAGCTTCACTGTGGCGTGTGCTGTGGCTTGCGGACCCCGGATACAAATGCCTCATTTGTGTTCCAGGGCGCTGGGTTCTGTAAAAGGTCTTGCAATGCCCCTTCAATTATGAAATACAACCCTGTGTCACTAGCTCAGTGCAAGTTGTACTGCCTTGAAGAACCCAGGTGTAAGGGTGTACAGCACAAGGACATGGAATGCACGCTCTTCTTGCTGAACATAGTTACGGGTAGCCTGCCAAAGATCGACGGTGTCGACGTTAAGTGTTTTAGTTACGGTGGCGGCGGGACAGTAGCAGATATCAGTGCAGATATCATAACTCTGCCAGAAGGAGAACCGGCAGAGCTTGTGCTGTTCGTGCGAGATGATCACCAAGTGACCGGCACCAGGAAGACCAGGAACAGCACGTATGAGATCGGACAGATCAACACAGATTCGAGCTTTATAAAAGGACACTGCAACTACAAAGCAATCCTGGAACTACAGCACGGGGGGGGCATCTGCGCTACCGACTTCAATCAACACAACCCTATAGAGTTCATCTTCTGGGAAGGTGCTGCAACAGGGTTCGGCTTGGTGTACCGTCCAAAAGGTGTTTTCATCACGTACTACTCTACATGGTCGGTGCCTAGAATTGTGCACCCCGTGTACGGTACGAAAGGGGGTGCTTTATGGGCAGAGATCAGTGTCAAGGAGCTTTTTACGGATTTCAACTTGATCATGTCGAGCTGGCAAGACAGGTTAGTCGTAGAGATGGAGATGGATAAGTATGCCGGGAGACACCTGGCTTACAGCACAGCTGGAGACGTCTTCCGTCTCATTGATGGGCTGTACAGAACAACACATGCTTCTGAGACGTTTGACCCTCTCGTGCGCAGCTTCTTTCTACAGTACACTGACGCTGGCAACATATCGGCACTATGGAACGGGCCCTCGCTGCCACGTGGATGCCACGACCCCCCTCAATGCTTCAGCAGACACGCGGTGTCCTGTGAAAACCCAGCACTCTGCCCTATGTCCTGCTCCTTCCCCTGTTCTCCCAACGGTACCGTGACGTACTACGTCAAGAGAAAATCTCTCACCATACCTTCCACGGCTGTGACTTTGTGGGTCACCATCCTGAAGACCGATCCCTATATACATGTAAATGACGCACGCCTCCATGGTGCGTACCTTCTGTTTTTTATTTTGGGAAACGTATTGGTGATAGGCTCACTTGCAGCGTTGCTGGCGATGTACTACTATCTGCTCGTTGATCTCAACTCTGTTGTGCGCATGCTCGTGAGCTACAAGAATTTGGACTTCTCGGATGCGTGCAAACAGCGTTTCTATCTGTTGGGGATGTGCCACATTGATGTGGCTTTGCACAGCTTGGCAAGCCAGCTGGCGGACATCTTCGACTTCCTCCCCCCGCAGGTGCGTGCGTCTATCTACGACGACGTGTTTTTGAAGAAGCGCAGCATAAACACCTCCTCTGACTCCAGCAGCGATGAGCTGGGTTTGTCAGGGTCATCGTCTGAGTCGGACGTGTGGGCATCGCCACGGTTAAATTTGTCAATGAGCGACACAGTGGGACCGCCGAAGCTCGCCCTGCTGAAGAAAGTAAACGCAACACTGTTAGTAGTTAATTGCTCGGAGTTCTTGAAGCACCTCAGCAGAAACCTCTCGAAGAACACCATCACATCTCTCCACTCGAAATACCTGTCGACCGTCTTCAGCAGTGTCAAGATCCACGGTGGCAGCCCCGAGTACTTCTGGGCGGATCGGGTCACAGCGTCGTTCAACACTCTGCGGCCCATCACAAACCATTGCATGGCTGGGGCTAAGAGTTCACTCGACATCGTGACAAGCATGAAGTGTGTAGCGGGAGGTGACATCCACATCTCCGTCGGGCTGGGCACTGGGCAGGCCGTCTACGGGGTGATGGGTGCTGATGGGATCAAGACACTGACCATGATCGGGAAGGTGAACTCCATAGTAAACCGTATGGAGAACCTGAGCTACACCTTCAAACTGAACGTCGTGACACACGACAGCGTGGTGCAGGCACTGATGGGCGCTGTGGACGCCAAACTGTTCGACGCCGTGAAGCCCACCAGATCGCCCACTGCCGTTGTGGTGTGGGAACTGCTTTCGGTCAGGAAGAACGAAGAAGTCGAGAATTGGGTATGCCACTATAACACACATAGCCATGACAGCTGTTCCAAACCGACTCTCGTGACGATCTCGCGGTCTACAACCAAGCAATGGGGAAGTACATAGCAGGCGAGTACACCGCAGCAAGCGCTATTCTCGCCGAGCAAAACCATGCCATACTGGAGCTTCTCAAACAGAAATTACATGTTGCGATGGTTGAGCATCCCACACAGCCGCCAACCCCCTTAACAGGCCCCCTGTGGCTCCGCACAGACTCGCAGAACGGGCCGCTCACAAGTGTCAAACTCGATGCTGGCGTTGCTACGCTGCGCCGTGACAACGAAGTTCTATGTAATAAAGTATGTTGTATACAAAGAAAACCATGTAACCAACAGGCTGATGCGCATGAGAGGCTGTTGATGTCGCTACTACCTGTTCCTATTATTAAGCAACTCCAGACAGGGGGGACCCCGCCACTGGAGGAATACCCTGCGGGGTCTGTTTTGTTTGCGGATATTGTGGGCTTCACAGAGAGAAGCGCGCGGATACCCGTGAGGCAGGTGGTGCAGACCTTGGTGGAGTTGTTTGGCGCGTTTGATGCACTGAGCGAATCAAGGGGCGTGACGAAGATCAAGACAATCGGCGATTGCTACATGGCGGCAACGGGAGTACCGGTAGGGAGTTCCACCCACGCAGACTCGTGCATAGGGTTTGCTCTGCGGGTGCTCGGCATAGTCCACGCTTATAACCTAGACAGGACCACAGACATAGCAGTTAGGATAGGGGTGCACAGTGGGTCGGTCATAGGGGGGGTCATTGGGACACGGCAGTTCTGCTTTGATCTATGGGGTGACACCGTCAATGTTGCTGCAAGAATGGAAACTGCTTCCGAGTCGAATAAGGTGCGGTTAACCGCTGCCACCTACGCACTCCTCAGCCAGTCCACTCTCGCAGACTTTGCAACAACAGAACACCACCCTGTGACTGTCAAAGGAAAGGGCAGTATGGACACTGCACTCGTCACCCCTTCTAACAGCATCCTCTCTGACCCCACCCTTCGGTCATATGTCTCTATTAAAAATAATGCGCAAGCATCCGAAAAATTCCAGGCGCTTTTCTTGGCTGATTTCCTTGGTCTCTAGGATTTCTAAATTCTAATAGGTTTGCATTTCTATGCTGGCCGCAAAAAGAAAGAAGAAAAAAAGAAGGGAGGGGGGGAAGGAAAAAGCTATATTTGTGATTGAGGTTTCTTCTTCTTTTTGAGGTCTCTTTAGTGGAGGGAAAAAAAAAAAAAAAAAAAAAAAAAAAAAACGATATGACCTAACCTGGTGACATAAAAGTGGTTTGGTGTTATTTTGCGTTTTGCTTTTTTTTTTTGCTTTTTTTTTTTTTTTTGGCCTCCCAACTTTCTGAAAATATGGTAAAGAAAAAAGAAGAAAAAAAAAGAAATTGCATAGGGGAGGGAGGGGGCGGGGGCGGCAGGGCAAAGAACGAGAATCTGAACGAAAAAGAACAAAACAAAACAAAAAATCCCCCTTTCCCTGAACAAATATAAAAAAATAATAATAATAATAAAAAAATGAACGATGTGGATCGCATCAAAGGAGCTATGAACATCTCTGCAAGCGAAGAGTTCGTGGGAGGAAAGTTATGGGGACAGAAACCCGTAAGCTGCCAATGCACCAGGAGAGGCGGAGCAAAACTGTGGCTGTTTAGGCACCATATGGGAATTGAGTTTGAGGACGGGCAACAGACTGAAGTCTTAGATTTTAAGAAGGTGAACCTGGAACCAAGCTGGAAGGCATATATCCAAAAAAGTTCTTTTTCCGTCCCACCTGTGTGCTACGCCGAGTTGCGTGTTGTTCCTTTAGACGTCTCTAAGCCGCCCACAACAGTTGTGTTTACAGACACTGCCAACGGTTGGGAGGCATCTCGCTCCATTCAGTTTGTATGGCAGTATAACAACAATGAGCTCTCGGAGACATCACACGTGTACCTGTCTTGCAACCGCTTCTCGGATGTCGTTGCTGTCGCCTCCAAGCTACCCATCGAAGAGCACTGCACTATGGCCACTCGTGACGGCGTCAAGGTTCCAGGCAAGTTGAAGCTCATCAACGGCGGTCTGCTGCAGTTCATATCTAGTTCGCAAAGACCGAACACCGACATGGAATGGTACTTAGAGGAGGTGCTCATGATACGCAGGAACAAGGGCATCGCGCAAGAGTCCATCGAGATGCGAGCCATCGTCACAGAGGGCGAACAAAGCAATCGGAAGAGAACAGAGCAAATATCTTTCAGCAACTTCAACGACATGACTTCACTGGAGGCAGCACTCGTCCGCGCGTGGTGCCTTGACTGCAACTCTGCAGTGAACTTCCGTCTCCGCAACGACATCGACAGCACTTACCTGCCGTCACCCCACAGGAAGAAGCGTACGTCGGTGGTTGCAAGCTCGATTAAAGAGCTGCCAGACAAAGTTTGCTTTCACGTTAGCGAAGTGATGCAGCTCCTGAGTACATTTCAGGCTATGGACAGAGACGGCGACGGTGTCATCTCGCGAGACGAATGGCTCAAATCACTTGGTTCTGTTTTCAGCAGGAGCAACATTGTCCCAGACGCCGTCTTCAGCGTCTTCGACACTGACAACGACAACACAGTGTCCTTCCCGGAGTTCCTGTTTGGATGCCGCATCCTGCACCTTGGCTCCAGCGAGGACAGGATCAAGTACCAGTACCGTATCTTCGACCCCTCTGGGAGCGGCTACATGACTCTCGAGCAGTTCGTCACCGTGGCGCGTGCCTTGGACGATGCTGTGGACCTCACGATCCCCTACGGGGAGGACATCCCGACGTACTGTCGCAGGGTCTTCCAGCAGCTGGACACAAATCGCGAGAGCAGGATCGAGATCAATGAGTTCCACGAGGCCATTCACTCCGACGAGTCTTTCTCACATGTGAAGAAGGCGCTGTGCGGTTTATCACTCGCGAACTCAAAAGCCAACTCTGGTAAGACAACGACCGGGAAGCCTGTGTGGTTCGGGGACCCGCAGTGGCAGCAGTGCACCGCAATTCTTAAGGGCATCAAGCTATCTCAAGATTGCCGTGTGCAGGCAGCAAAAGTGAAAGGGAAGCCCCCCAGGAAGAGCGATATGTTCCAGGACGCCTTCACAGACAAAGCGCAATGGGTGCTTGAGTCAGGGGAGATAGTGAAGAACGGAAGGGCGAGGAGCGAGAGCCCCAGACGGCGCCCCGAACAATTCTTCACGGATTACTGTCCAAGGGTATTCTTGGCGTTGCAGGAAGCCTTCGGTGTGACCCCTGAGCAATACAAAGAGTCCTTGGGTATTGACCAACTGCGCAGCAGCATGCTTGTGGGGAGTCTGTCAAACCTGCTCAGTGTCTCAAGCTCAGGGCGCAGCGGGGCTTTCTTCTTCGCGTCCTACGACGGGCAGTTCATCCTAAAGACAATTGACAAATCTGAAGGGAAAATCTTGCGGCGGTTCCTCCCTGCATACTACAACCACGTCATGAAGTACCCGAGCACACTGCTGACAAGGTACTTCGGGTTGCACGCGCTGGGGCATGGGGGTGACAAGATGTACTTCTTGGTGATGAACAACGTGATGCAACCGCCCGAGAGGTTCCCCATACAGCTTCGCTACGACCTAAAGGGGAGCACTGTGAACAGAACCACACCACTAGACAGGCGGAAGAACGACGTGGCGCTGAAGGACTTGGATTTTAAAAGGAAACTGGAGATCGATTCAGAACTGAGACGGCTGCTAATGAACCAGATAAGGGCAGACTCGGGGCTGCTGGCAGGGGAGAAGCTGAACGATTACTCGTTGCTGATAGGGATCCACACGAACGAGTGTGTCATCGACGATGAGCCGTCGGAGGAGTTTGCACAAGAGCCGTTCTTCAGAAAATTTGAAGGTGGGATGCTGTCAGGTGATAAGAGAGAGATTTACTTTGTAGGGATTATAGATTTGCTGACATCTTTCGGTCTGCGAAAGAAAGGAGAGTACACGGTCAAGTCAGTGTGGTACCGTACTGGGAAGGTGTCGTGCGTCCCGCCCGACGAATACCAGGAGCGTTTCGTCCAATATGTGGAGTCCATATTCCCTGTCCCCACTGCAGTGACCTACCACGACCCCTCCCCCTCACCGCCCTTCCCAATCAATATGCGAAGCCCTTCCATAGCTAACTACGCCTTCCCTACAACCAGCATAGACATCATCTCTCCTACCTCACCTACAGCCAAGCGGGTCTGATTTTTTTTTTTTTATTTTGTAAATATTTGCAAAGTGGGAAAAGAAAAAGGAAGAAAAAAAAAAAAAAAAAAAAAAGCCCCGTTTTTTTTTTTCTTCTTCTTTTTTTCTTCAGAATTTGCTGGATGTGATAAAAAAGGAGAGCGGGGCAAGAGCAGCAATATGAGAGAAATGATTTTTTTTTTTTTTTCACCCACCCTTTTATTTTTTTTTCCTTTTGTTCTCTTATCAGGGGTCCGGTCAGGAGGCAAGTTTTTCTCGGGGCGAGCAATAAGCAGCTTGCGGCTATCGCAGTCCCTGACAAGCTGCCCCGCAGACATTACGCATACCTTTAAAAGAATAGGTTCTTTTCTTTTTTTCTTTTTCTTCTTGTTTGTATTTGAGGTCTGTATTGGGTAAAATCTTTTTTCTTTTCACCTAAAAGAGAGAGCCAGTTGCCTCACCACCACATCCCCACAACACCTTCCGCCGTGATGCGCAGCCCTTTTTTTTTGAGAGAAAATAACGAAAGAAGAAAAAAAAAAAAAGGGAGATGTGACACACAACAAAAAGCAACTAATTAACTTTAGTTAGGCAAGCAAGCGTTTGAGTAGGAAAGACCACGTAATGGAAAAAAAAAAAAAAAAAAGAAGAAGGCGGGTGTCTTTAACTACACTATCTGATCGAGAAGAAACTAAGAAGGAGAGAGAGAAGAAAAAAAAAAGAGAAAACGAATTGAAAAAAAAGGGGGGGATTAGTTTAATAAAAAGAATAAAAATAAATAGTGAAATCCTCTCATCGCGTTGCGCCACATAGAAAAAGTGCAAAAGAATAAGTGCATGGGAGCTGGGATATATTTAAAAGGGGAAAAGAGTTGTAATATGAGTCAGTCCACACACAAAGTGGCGCAGGACTACTTTTTACTTAGAAACTTTTCGGGCTTATATTTGTTTTTGGCTGGTTTCTTCTGTTCCTCTGTCCCCCCCCCCCCCCCCCCCCTTGTTTTTCTCCGGTATGCACCCCTTCCCCCTTTTTATTGTTCTATTGTTCTTTTACCTTTCTTTTCCCGGCTTTCCTTTTTTTTTTGGCGCTCGCTAATTGCTACTTTCTTCTACTGTGAATTTCTTTTTTTTTTCCTTTAAACGGTAGTCTTGTTCGTGTTCGGTCACCTCTTCTATTCATCCTTCGTACCCCCCCCCCCCCCCTTTCTTCTTTCCCCCTCACCCACATTTTATGTAACATTGTTCATTTCATTGAAATCAAGACTTCCTCATAGCATTGCCACGACAGCACAGCAGGGAGGGGGATGCCTCAGAAAGGCAGCGACGAGGGGAGGAAGGACACTGTGGCATGGAAGGGAAATGACGAGAGCAGCACGTGTGAGGACATCGGGTGCCAGAAGACCTTCTCGTTGATGAACAGACGGCACCACTGCAGGAACTGCGGAGGTCTCTTCTGTTCGGGTTGCAGCAACAACAAGATTATCATGCCGAAGGTTGGGAATGGCCGGCACAGGGCCTGCAACAAGTGCTACATGAAGTACACTGCCAACTCAGACATCCCTGCAGAGAAGGATACCTATTTTGCACTCCTAGTCTCGCGTCTTGTGAGATCACACGAAGAGCTCGTTGAAGCAGGCTTCAGAGTACATTACATACAACCCTTCGCTAAAAGGTCCACTCAATGGTGTGTCGTGACCCATCCTTCACGGCCTGAAGCCTGCTTTGTGTCCTTCGCCTCTTCCAAGCCTGTATTCGAATGCCTGTTTGAAAACCAATCCCTTGACATCGAGACCATCAACGGCAGCAGGGTCCACTCAGGCATTTACACCGCCGTCCAGAACGAGATCAAAGTCTTGCTCTCTGTCCTTTTGAAGCAGATCCCCGACAGGCAAAACGTTATCTTCTCCGGCTTCTCTCTTGGCGGCGCTATGGCCACTGTTGCTATGATAGAGGTGCTTGCTTCGGGCTTCAGAAGGCGTGGCACGCAAGCTATCACCTTTGGTGCACCAGCCGTGCTTCACTCTGAAGACGAGGAAGGGGGTAGCAGGGTAAAGCTGCCTAGGAACGTTATAAAACCGAAAATCACAAATTTTGTTTGCAACTTCGATATTGTGCCCCGCCTCCTTTCCTTCACACCAGGGAACCTCACGTCCTTCCTCCACCACGCAAAGCAGGCAGACCCCGATGCCGCAGCCGCCTCGTCGACAGGCTTCCTGAAGCTTCTCACAAACACGACACCCCTGCACACCACCTACACACCTGTGGGGACACATGTCCTGTTTCAAGTGATCACAGACCTCCCCTCCACCCCCTACCGTCTGTCTGCAGGGGTTATCGAACCCGACCCCAAAGAGGCCCCCGCCAACACCCTCGCCGCGGAGCTTTTGAACTACATCCCCTTCGACGGCGTGCTGCGCGGGAGGTTTTTCCCTGAGTTTGTAGTAAAACAGAGCATCGAAGCACACACGATGGAGATGTACTTTCCAGCCATAAGGCACCTGTGCAAGACAGGGTGGGGCTGCATACCGATTAACACGAGTGATCCCACCACAACTGTGCCACAGAGCCCCCCCAGGAGTGGCGGCGGGCTGTACAACACTTCGAAGCGAGTGCTGACAGTGTTGGGGGCAAACGAGATGGAGATCAGGCCAGGTGGGAACGAGATGCTACCTGAGGGGGAAAACAAAATAATTGTGGAAGGTGGCTCTGTGAGCAGCTGCCTTGTGAACATGGAGAACGTAGACGAGCTGACGGAGGTCGAGGTGGGCGTGCGGTTGCTCCAGAACATCATCGACAAGAACGAGGCACCGCAGTTGGAGGTGGTGGAGGGCGACCCGTCGCTGTCCCCTGCCGTCATCGACGGGGGTTCCGCGTACCCAGTGGCCGTGTGTCTGACACCGTCACAGCTCCTCCTCATCCCCCACAACCCTGGGCGGCCTGCGGTGGTGCACTCCGTTTCTGACATCGACATCATCTCGACACCAATGCAGACTGACGTGGAGTGGCCGACAGGGGTGGGGTTCCTGGGGTGGGTCCTTATAAGGGTGTGCCAGAAGTACTTGAAAGTTGCTTTTAGGGACACAGACACGGCTGTGATGCTGTACAAACTGTTGAAGAACAAGTGCACGGGTGACATGGATGACCCGGAGGTCCTGACCCTCATCGAGGATGACGGGCCGCCATCACGGGTGAGCCAGCACTCGACTTCCACTGCAGGAGACTCATGCGAGGGGGCGGTAACAGTTGCAAATGATGAAACTGGTTCTACCTGGGTGTTCCAGGTGTCCCCTGTGCTGGGATGCGTACTCTTCGAGCAGGGCACTGACCTCGCCCTCCTGTCGGCACTGTATGATGAAGAGGACAATACCTCACGAGCTCCCTCGTACCTAGCCAGCGACAGGTGGCTTGCCTTGCACATGCTAGCACGGAAGATGGGCCGTGTCGACGATACCCCTGTCTGGAGGGTCGAGTTCTCAGACCCTGTCTTCCCGCCATACTGCGAGCCTCTGGGCAAGTAGGCATATTGAAATGTCGAAGAAAGTTGCGACGCAAAAAGGAGGTGAGGAGAGGGAGAGAAAAAAAATAAAAAAAAAATAAAAAGAAAGAAACCAACAAATGTTCGTTAATTTTGTTTCTGTGTTTTTCTTTATATCCCCCCCTTCCGGCGTGCCACTTGTGTCCCCTTCTATGGTTGCAATCTTTACGATAAGATGAAAAAAAAAAAGAGAAAAAAAACAAAAACAAAAAGTTGTTATGTCTACTGTCTTCTTTTCTATCGTATCTCTTGATTCGCTCTCTTTTAATTTATTAATGTTGTGGAACAAAAAAGAAATGCCTAACCTGACCCCCCCCCCCCCCCCCCCCCCTCTGCCCGGATTGGGTCCTTTTCTTTTTTTTCTTCTCTGTCTTTCCACTTCTTGTCTCTTTTTTTGCCTTCTTTTCATTTATTCCTGTTCTGTGGTGAAGATGGGGGGAATACTTTAAAGAACATATAGAATAGAAATAAAATCACCAAAAAAGAAGAGAAAGAAAACCGAGGGGGAAAAGAAGAAGAAGAAGAAGAAGAAGAAAAGGCTCTAACAAGATGCGCCACCAATTCCTTATCTTTCTTTCCTCCCTTTTTATTCTACTGGTGGCACTTTGCTCAGGATGTTTGGCCAGTTGAAGAACAAAAAAAAGGAGGTAAAAAAAGAAAAAAAAAAAAAAAAAAGCCAGGGATTAATATTTTCGTTTTGCATTTTTTCCCCATTTTTTGCTGAGGGGTCAAAGACCCTTTGTATTTTTTTTCTTAACCCTTCCCCCCCTTCCCCACTTCCCATTACTCCTTTTTAAAGAGAAATCAGTATATCTTTCCAAGGATAATGGGGTGGGTGCCCTTTGTTTCTGGGGAACAGGATACGCAACAAAAAAAAAAAGAAAGAAATGCAAGGTCAAGTTGTACCAGGGGAGGGGAAAAAAATGGCAGGATCCCTGGGCTTGGCTATGCTAATGAGAAATATGGTTGGGTGTCTTAAGATTGTGTCGTCCCCCTCCTCCTCATCCCCCTCACTTAGTATTCTTATCTGTTTTTTTTTTTTTTTTTTCTTCTTCCTTCGTTTTCCCCCCCCCCTTTTTTTAATCCAAAAATACATTGCAATCTGATAGAATACTGCAGCATGCCACCCTGGTAGGGTAAGATGTCTCTTTATAGACACAACACGAAAGAGTTGCTACGCGCTGAGGTGGAAAGACACTGTGGGCATGTGGCATCGGAGTACAAACTATTCAGAGGATGGCAGAGTGAGTGGCGAAAGGCGGCAATAGTAGTCATCGAGAACACCCTCTTTAAACTCTTGATGGGCGGTGTTGAGGTGCTTGCTGCGTTGCTCTGTGTGTGGGAGGGCGTGCACATTGGTGTAGTAATCTCTGTGAGCGGGTTTCTCTTTATAGATATGGCTATGGTGGGCTGTGCAGTCGGATATCCCGAATACCTGAGATCGGCCCGCCATGTGGTAGAGTGCTCGTCTACATTGTGTATGGCAATGTACTTGCTTCTTGCCGCTCAAGGGACCACCGTGTCCTCCCTTCTCCTTCCCCTTCCTCTTAGACTGCTTAAACAGTTACGGCCATTTGTTCTTACAGATGCTTTATACACCGCTTCTCCTTACTGGGGAGGAACTCTCGCCACTGCCCTTTCTCTCACTTGGTTTTTCATCCTTCTTGGTCTTTTTATATGGGCCGATGGTTTGCACTACAGGTGTATTAATCCTGCCGGAGATTTTGAAGCGCAAGACGATCCGTGTGGAGACAAGGCGTGCGGTTTGAACTACACATGCCAGTTCAGCCAGGCCACGTCGAGCCATACAGGGCTTGACAACTTCGGTGATGGGCTGCTTTATGTGCTTCAAGTCGCCACCTTCGACGACTGGGCACAGCTGCTTTTGAAGCTTGAGCATCGATCGGGGCACCTTGTCATCTTCTTTTTCATATCGATCAACCTCTTCATCTCGTTCTTCGGGACGGGTATTATGTTGTCTGTCATCGCAAGGCTTTTAACCACCCCTACCCCGCGGCCACTTCCCCCTATCCCACACCTCACACCCGCTGTGTTCCTTGCCTCTGTGCATCTCCATCCCATTGCTATAATTGCCCACCCCTACATTCTATGGGAACTGCCCCCAATGCAGCCGCCTTTCGTCGATCATCTTCGTATGGTTGCGGTGTTTCCTGACACAAAGGCCCTCCAGCACATGGAGGACCAGCTGCATTACAACCAACTGCTTGCACAACGAAAGATACCCGTTTCCCCGAAAGCACCACCCGCCCCCGCCCCACGCACCTCAGAAACCCCACCCGTCTTGAAGAAGATATTGACCCACCCTGCGTTCACAATCACTATGTGGTGCTCAACTATTGTGAACAGCATTGTTCTGTGGCTATCAAGGATCATCCCCGACGACGCTGTCAGATACGTTAGTTACGTGTGCTCTGCCGTGTTCTTGGTCGAGGCGTGCCTCATTGTCGCTGTGCTCCGCAGGGACATGACTGGTTTCGATACTTTGCGCTGCGTGCTGTCCGCGGTAAGTCTATGGTACTGCATTGCGGGGACGGGGCCCTGTTTTAATGCTCTGCGATTGCTCGGGTTGTTGCAGTACATGCAATACTCCGAAGTAGCCCCAATACAGCGTGTTGCCTGTGCCATCGTACACTCCGTGAATCCCGTTATGGCCTCGTTTGGGTTTTGCTCTCTCCTCTGGTACTGGGTGACAGTGATCGGCATGACCACTCTGGACCCGCTGCATGACGAGAGGTGGGATAGGAATGTGTTTGATGGTTTCTGGGAGAGCCTCCTGACCGCCTACGGCTTGTTCACGATGGAGAAGTGGGCTTTCCTCACAAGAAGAGCCATGCAAACAGAGTCGCAATGGGCTGTGATGTATTTCATTTTTGTGGTGTTGTTGTCATTCGGGATGCATACCCTGCTCCGTGCCATCCTCCTGTCTTCGTACAAACAGGTGGCATCTCTCCAGACGCTCCCCCCTGTCGTAAGGGAGCCCGTCGTGCAACCCACTGAACCCATCTGTGACGAGGAGTCGGAAATGTCGTTCCTGACACGTCCACCGACACCGGCAAGCGACTGCATCTCGTTCTACGCCCCCGGTCCTGTGGGCAATAAGGGTTGGGTGCGCTTCCAACTCAGGTGCGGTGTTATTAATATCAAAGTTAAGAACGACGTGCCTCTTGATGCGAAGCGTGTCAGCATCCTGCCACCCAATGAGTGTGAGCTGCCTGCACTTTACGTGGCAACCCACGAAGGCACCTCCTTCAAGGCCTATATCCCCGACAACTTGCTCGCACGTGTTGCAGTCGAGCTGCGTGCCACACTCGGCGACCAGCGCACCATATCCAAGATTTCACACAACATCGACGAGTGGCGCAGCGAACACTCCACCTACATCGTGGGTGAGGAGTATTGGCTCAGCACCGTCGAGGAACCGTCTTTCTGCGGGAAGTACCACCCGACAGCGTCCGGCAAGTGGGAAAACAGGGAGACTGATGCTGTACTGACCTGTAGTCAGCACCGCTGGACTGTGAAAGTTGACTCCAAATCTGTAAGCAGTGACGGGTTCACATGGGTAAAGAATAAAGATCAGTTTCCCATGCACATGGTGACATATACTGGCGGCAATAGAGTGTTCACTGTCAATGCCGATGACCCACTAGGGTTGCTGGCACGCCGTTATGTCGTTTACGAGGATGTCTTGTGGCGCTCCCTGCAGCACTACATCGACACGAGCGGTGTCCATAGGCTCGAGGATCTTGTGGAGTATGTCTGCAAGGTGGACATCCCCTTCCGCAACGCACTCCTTGCAACGGGCACGAAACAAATCTTATACATGTCAGACCCGTACTGGGGAGGTAAAGGGAACGGATTGAACGAGTATGGGAAGATATTGATGAGGGTGAGAAACCATGTGCCCAAGGGGGAATGCGAACAAATGTTCTCTGAGATTGGGTTGAATGCTGTGCTGGCTGAAGAGCTGCATCTTCGTGACTTTGCACCAGACACGCTGAAGTTATTCAAGAAACATCTGAAAGGCACTAAAAGCAAGCTGCTGGATCTGGAATACAAGCCAGAGCAGTTAGAAGAACTGGACAACGAAGATGACGAGTCCTTGCCGTCCCTTGGCTACAACGATCTCGTGGAGTATGCTAGGATGTTCGCGAGGCTACAGAAGACAAGTTCGAAATTTCTCCCCGCCTCAGAACTGGAAGCGAAGACGTACGAGCCGAAACAGCCGCCCCCAGTTCTGATCACACACTTCGCGTTGGGGTGCAGACAGCTTGGGTGCATAGGCTTTTCCACAACAAACAGTCTCAGAACTGTTGCAGGCATCATCAGGAAACACTTTATGTACAGCACAATCCTCACACTGGTAATCATCGGGCAGACAGTAGCCATCTGGTTCGATGTGCCGAACTATGATGAAAGCGCAGCAGCGCAAGACGTCAACCGTGTCTGCGATATTGTCATCACGCTCGTCTTCATGATGGAGTCTCTACTCGGGGTGATTCAGATGGGGCTGGTGAGGAACGAAAACGCGTATCTACGAAACACATGGGACTTGCTGATGGCGTGGGGGGCTTTATTTGCCTTCCTCGGGCTCTTCGTTCCTGTTGTCAAACCTTTAAGAGGCGTGGTTCTGTTCCGCTTCATGCACAAGGACCGCTTCCTGTCACGCGTGACTAAAAGGCTGGTCGGGTGCGTGGGAGATGTCATCTCAGTGATGTTGGCTGCAGCAGCGTTTGGTATGCTGTGGGGCATCCTCGGGATACAGATCCTCAACGAGAAGGATGAATCCATGGGCGATATCTATGCTACCTTGTGGGACATCACGCTCTCCGATGGGTGGTTGGACACCTTGTACAACTCGCCTGGTGGCATTGTCATTCCCTACTACTGTGTCTACGTCTTTGTGGTCAGACTGTTGTTGTTCCTCTTCCCGGCGATTGTGCTGTGCCGTGACAACAACCGTGTTGGCTACACCGACCTGCAACTCAGGTGGATGGAGTCATTGCAATATTTAAAGGACTTCAGTGTACTCCGTCCGCCTCCGCAGGAGCCGCAAGGGGGGTCGAAGTATTTTTACTACCTTGTCGCCAATCACAAGCTGACCACGCCATCGGTGAACACGTGCATCGCCTGTGTGTGCATAGTCTTGTCTACTCATGTGGTCAACAAGCCGACGCAGCTGTCAATCGTGCACCGCAACATAGCTATAGCTCTTATCGTAAGTCTGACGCTGGAAGTTTGCGTCAAAGTCCTAGGATGGGGCCCCAAGCACTATGTCAGGGACAACTGGCGCCGTGTTGATTTGCTGACTGTGGTGGTAGCATGGGTGGGCGTTGCCTTCGGAAATGCTGAGATCTTCGCTGCCTTTACTATGTCGCGGCTGTTTCGGTTGTACATATTGTTGGAAGACATGAAGTGGTGGTTGGAGCTGGCGGCCTGTCTTCGATCGTTTCTCGTTTTTGCAAAGCATGTTGTGCATGTGCTGGCATTCTTGTTGTTGTTCCTCTTCCTTACGGGGGGCATGGGCATCCAACTCTTCGGTGCCTCGCCCAACGTCGCCGAAAACAGCACTGGCCTCAACCCGTACATGAACTTTGAGAACTACCCCAACGCCATGATGCTCTCCTTCCGCATTGCTGTCGGTGAGGGGCTCACTTCTATCATCTCAGACCTTGGCACGTCAGAGGCTCGCATCTATACCACTGTGGTGCGTGTAGCAGGTCTGGTTGTCGTTGGGCTTTTTGTAGCACAGGCTATGGAGGCTATGAGCTACGCACTCAGGGTGATGGCAACCCTCCGTTTAGTTTCCCTCTTGGACCCTTTCATCAAGAAATGGAAGACAAAGGATAAGTCGGGTCTCGGCAACCTGTGTGCACATGATGTCATAGACATTTTGTGTTCCCTTCCCTTGCCTCTATGGGACAAGGACAAGTCAGTTATGCAGCAGCTGAAAATGTTACCCATTCCAGTCACAAACCCAAGGGACCCTGACAACTACGGCCAGTCGAGGGCTAGGTACATGGACGCAGTGTCGGCACTGTCAATGAAGATGATGGGTTTGGACATTCAAGCGGGATTGGAGATCTCTGAGTCGAAAGAGTGCGTGTGGCCTCTGAGAGACTGCAGACATGAATGGATGGGGCTACATCATTATCAAGCCGTGATCATTATAGAGAGGTTTGTCCTGAAGGGCGTGAGAAACAGAAAAAGCTCGGTTTACGTATCTGTTGTTAAGGGACTGCAGTCACGCGTGCTGGGTTTGCAAAAAAGGGTTGCGCACTCAGAAGCCCTCATGGAGAAGTACCACGCGGACCGTGCAGTGGTGGTAGGAGAGTACCAGCACCTTGTGGCCTATGCAACTGACACTCTGCACTCCATTCCACCTTCTTCATCGTCCGAGCTCACTTCTGACGAAGTCACACTCCCCATCACGTCGACCCCTTCATCTAACAGGTCGTCGCACCATAACACCGATCGCTCACTGTTCATAACCTAAAGGGGCGTTAACACGTTCCCACTATTTAACTTACTTGACCCAACTTTTACAGCAACATATTCACATATACAGGGCACAGGGCACAACAAAAGTGATAGTATGGCCAGAATAGGTGGCATGGCGGACATCAACGCAAGGTTGATGAAGAAAAACTCGAAAGGCAAGCAGCATGCTAGGCCTGTGGAGAGGCTTGAAGACGAATATGACCTGAAAATTGAACCAGAGGACCAGGAACCTGGTGTGCTGGGTAAGGGAACGTACGGCATTGTGAGGAGGTACGAGAAGAAGGACCTGGACCACCTGAAGCATGTGCCATCCGGGCCTGTTGCGATTAAGGAGATCGACAAGATGCGTGCTTCGTCGAACACGAAGACGCTGAAGCACATCATGGTGGAGCTTGTGGTGCTGAAGCAGCTCAACCACCCCAACGTCATCAAGCTGTACGACGTGGTGCACACAGAGGACAAGATCTACATGGTCATGGAGCTCTGCAGCGGTGGCGAGCTTTACCACTTCATTGCCACGAACCGCGTGCTCCCTCCCGACACCGCCGCCATCATCCTCAAGCAGATCCTCATTGTGCTGAAGTACATACACAGCGAGCACATTGTGCACAGAGATATCAAACCAGAAAACATCCTCATAGACAAGAACGACTTCCACATCAAGCTCATCGACTTCGGGCTTGCAAAGTACTATGGCCCTGCAACGAATGTGGATTTCCCCCAGTCGCCCTCACCTAACAACCCCCAGCACTTCATGTGCGGTGATGCGGTGCCGCCTAGCCCGCTCATTGCCAACACACCCTGTGGGACTGATCTCTACCTGGCGCTTGAGTCCATCTGCGGTATCTTAGAAGGCCAGGTGGGCAAGAGGCCGTGGATGTCTACGAAAAGCAAGCTGCCTAAAGTGGACGTGTACGGCGCGGTATGGCAATGGTTTAAGAATTATTATTTCATCGCACGCAGGGTGTCATTGCCTACGCCATGCTGACAGGAAAGCTACCGTACCGAAGTGCTTACCGCCAAGTCCGAAGAACGCCACAGGAGCGCGAGCGCAGGTTAGAGGACTTGAAGGGAAAGATGAGAGATGGTGTGCAGTTCCCGGCCACTGCCCAGAACCTTCCTCTCGAGGCACTAGAGGTATGCTGTTGTGGCACATGAACCATCACAGTGCGTGCGTGAGCTGATGCAGAACAACTGCCAAGAGCGTCCCTCAGCAGAGCAGGCGATCATGCTTGACTGGTTGAGAGACGTGAGAACCCCTTCTAGGGGCGAGCCCGACGTGACTGTCATCGAGGTGAAGCAGGTATTGAATTGACACGTGACGACACACTCAACAGGTGAAGCCCGTGGATAAGGCAAGCTTTGTGATGTCTGGGCCGCCCATTAAAAAGAAGGGCAAGCAGCCTGAGAAGGCACCGCTCCCGGATCTCACGAAGCAAGCTGTAGGGTATGAGGCAGGATGTAAAAGAAAACTTGACAGAGTTGAAGAAAAGAAGGTGATTGCTGGTGCTGGTGCAGAGAAGAAAGGTATGCTCGAAAAAATAATATGAGCGACATGTACACACACACAGAAACGCCAATTGAGTTCGTGGAGGAGGAGAAAGAAGAGGAGAAGGCCCCGGGCACTGCCGATCCTGCCAAGTTCAAGGACGGGTGGGCTGAGCTTATGCGGAATGTGAGAGGCGAAGAAGACGATGACTGTGAAGAGAAGAACTCGGCGTAAGCACATCATTGAACGGTCCCATCAGTGTTTCCTAACCACGTAAGCCTGCGGAGCCCCCCCCTCCGACCTCCGACCCCCCCCCCCCCCCCCCTTTCATTTCTCTTCTTAGCTCTTGTCTTTAGTTTCATCGTGCTCTTGCAAGAGTGCTTTATGTTGGTATTCTTAAGTTTTACGTTGGTTTGTAGTTTTATTTAAACTTTTTTTTTCTCTTATTTTTTTTTCTGAGGACAGGAAGAGGCAAGACCAAAAGAGGTAACAGTGGAAGTATAAAATGGAAAAAGAAAAGAAAAGATGTTTTCTAAAATCAAAAAAAAAAAGAAATTTGAAAAAAAAAAAATAGAAGAGAGAGGAAAGAAGAAAAAAAAAATGACAAAAAAAAAGAGAGAGAGAGAGAAAGGAGAAAAAAAAATCACAAACCTAGAAGAAAAAAACTTAAAAACTTATCCTGTCTTTCGCTGTAAGAAGCTCTTACGCAAGAACAATGACCCTAGCCAAGTTGATCTTCAAAAGCAGGCTGCTATTTTTTTTTTCTCCCCCCCTTTTTTTTTTAAATATTGGTGGATGTCGCTAACACTTCTCTCCCATCAGTTCTCTTTTTTTATTCCTTTTTCTTTTTTTTTTATTATTTCCCCTCCAGCTGTGCTTCTTTTTTCCGAGGTCTGTCTTGCCTTTCCACTTCCATTTCTTCCCCCCTCCCATCTGTTGTTGTAAGCCCTCAGGGTACGATGACTGATTATGATGTTCGTCGGCGCAAAATGTTTATGGAAGAGAGAGAACGACGAGACGCCATGAAGATGGTGGAAGAGGGGTGCCGGCATACCTTGTACACATGCCTTCAGGGGTTCATGCCACAGGCAAAACCAGAGCCAGAGCCAGAACCAGAACCAGAACCAGAGACACCTGTGCAAACGGAAGAGGCAGGGTGCCAATGGGAGCACGGGTTCCACAACACCCACAAGCAGTACAGTTTGTGCCTTGACATCGACGGCACTATGCTGACAACAGGTTTTGATGAAGCAGAGGACGTGACACACATCAACACGAGGGCGGGGCTGCGCGAGATGCTTGAGGGTCTTGTTGAGAACGAAAACCTGCGGATTGGAATCTACACAGCCGCACGGTCGCTGTACGCCTCTGGGTCGAAGTTCCTTATCAACGACCTTGTGTGTGGGTTTACAGAGCCTGTCTTTGACTTCTGCATCAGCCACCAGCCTGAGCTCGACATCAACACCACCACAAAGGACCTGCGCCTTGTGCGCAAGGACAAGGACATCGACCACGTCCTCCTCATCGACAACGACCCTAGTGTCATAGTGCAGGCGTGCAACACGGTCATCATCCCAGACTTCGACTACGACCCACGAGGCAGGGACCCTATCCTCCTCCACATCGCTGAGATGGTCGCTGCGCTCTGCAAAAGCGGCCTCACAGTACCCCTTTTCCTCCAAAAATCTCAACGTGAAAATAAATTCGTGCACTTGCACCGAAGCACATACCACATGAACAGGTACTGTGTGAGCTGTGCTGCTCTTGAGAAGCCCAACGAAGCCTTGATCATTGACGAATGCTTTGGTATGCCACGGGATAGAGGGTGAGAGATGTTTTATAAAAACACAGGCACGTGGGATCTATTTTGCCAGTCATGCTGGGAAGCCGTACGTGTGGAACAGGAAGCCGATGCGGCGAAGGAACTCCTGAAACAGAAAGAAGAGGAAGACCGGAAACGAGAAGTGACAGAAAGGAAGCAACGGGCAGCGAAAGCAAAGGATGAGGAAGACCGGAGGAAGCGAGAAATACTCGTTAAAAAGAAGCGGGAGGAGAAGGAGAAAGTATTGAAGATGCAAGAAGAGAAACAGGAAAAGGAGAGGGAAGAGGCAGAGAAGGCAAAGCGGAAGGAAGAGGAAGAGAAGGCCAAGAAACAAGAACAGGCGAAGAAGCGACTAATCATCGACGAAGTGAGCCGACCCGTTCCATCGCAACAGCTTAAAGAAAATGGGGCAGGTAAGAATAAGAAGAAAAAGGGGAAAAAGGTGGACTTGAACGAGGTCTTGTGGCCGTCTCTTGGCGCCCCGCAAAGATAAGACACAAGAAGAGAAGGGTTATGCTAGCTGCACCCACGCTCTCCTTCCTCTTAACCTTGTCTTCCTCTCTGCTCATTTCCCCCCCCTCCTTCATTCTTCTTTTTCTTTTTTCTTTTCTTGGGCTAAATTGAACAAAAAAAAAAAAGAGGAAAAAATATCGAATTACACCTTTTCCCTTTTTTTTTTTCTTTTTTTTTTTCTTGCGCAGCACGACTGTGAGCCTTAAATCTAGTTTCTTTTCTTTTTTCCGGCGACAAGGGATTTTTTTCCCCGTGACTGTTTTTTTTTTTTTTTTTTTTTTTTTTTTTTTTTTTTTTGTTCCTATTAAAATATCGGGTCCTCTGTAGTTTCCCTCTGCCTACAGACAGCTCTTTTAAAAAAAAAAAAAAAAAATGAAGGAGGAAAAAAAGTCCTCTCGTATTTAGTTTCTCTTCTTTTCTTCTTCTTCTAAGAAATAATATTTCCAGGGTTAACTGATCACCAATAGGGTTTTAAATACAACTGTATTGTAAATTTGACAACAACCGGGGGGTGCATTGAAGGGGTATGGTTGCAGGCGTTTCAAAAACCCGACAGTGATCGTTTAACCCTGGGTACTATTGAAATAAGTTAACGAAACACACAAAAAAAAAAACAAAAAAAAATAGCTTCATTACCCCCTCCCCCCTCTTTGTTTAGCGTGGGCCCCGATAGTTAAAGGCATTTTTTATAGTTCCAAGTGCCCATAAAAAAAATGGTTTCCCCCCCCCCCCCCTCCTCTTTTCTTTTTCGATATTTTATTTTGTACTGGTTCTTCCTCTTTTTTTTTTCTTTTTTTTTTTCTCGACAATCCTTTTTCTTTTATTTTTTTGTAAAGAAGGGGTAATTCACTTACTAATAAATAAATACACCCAAAACCGGTTTTTTTTTTTTTTTTTTTTTTGGACCCATCTGAATATAGTTTTTGGAGGCTGCTTAAGTGAGATTGTCTTTTACTTTGAGCTTTAGTATTAAGTGGATTTTTCGACTTTTTTCTTCCTCGAAGTTCTGTACTTTTTTTGGGTACCTGAGTGAATTACCCCCACCGCGACGTAAGATGAAAGAAACGAAAAAAAAAAAGGGAAAAAAAAAGCTGGAGCGCTCACTTAAAGCCCAACTAGGCCGGTGAGCACATTCCTTTAAAGAATAGTTTTTTTATCCCCCCTTCCCCTTCCCTGTCCCCTTTCTCCCCCTTTTTTTTTTGATTCCCATTTCCCTCCAATTTAGCATTCTATTTCGAGGCCCTCTTTTTCAAAAGAAAAAAAAAAGTGGTTACCTTCTCCTCTGCCCGCCGCCCCACCTCGAGCGGCGCCTCCGCAGCTTTTGGGGGTCTCGCCTGTTTTTTTATCTTATTTTTTATATTTTTTATTATTATTTTGGTAAATAGCGCGTAGACACATCCATGCCAAACAAAAGAAAAGGGGGTGGGTCCACTATGGATAGCATCCATGCACTGGGGAAGATGATTAAGTCTGAAGTGAAGGCCATGACAAGGCCTTGCGACTTCGAAGTGCACCTTGAACCTGAAGGCACCCTAGGCTGCGGCATGGTGGTCATCGACAAAGAGAGTATGCTGAAGACGTTTCGGCCTGAAGTCTGCACGCTAACAGGAAGCGTGACAATCCGTGTGAAGAAGAACCACGTGGTGGAGTATGAGGAAGCAAGCATCGCCTACGTCGGGACACTGGTCACCTTGGAAGGTGTTGTCGCGCGAAGGGAACGCTTTCTTAATATCCGGCAACACCTTTCTGACGCGGGGTCCATCTCAGACAGCAAATGTTTCAATTTTACCTTTGAAAATGTAAGAAGCCCGTTCGATAGTTATAAAGGGTCGCGGGTCACCGTGAAGTACGCCCTTCGTATCAAGCTGAAGCGGAGCATGATGGCCTTCGACGTCACCAACGACGAGGAGATCTGGATACGATGCCAGCGGCCGCAGATGGACGCCGCGTTGTGCCCTTCACTGCTCGTTGCGCAAAACGATGAATCGTCCTCCCTCTGGAACAAGCCCTACGGGACGAACAATTACGAAGAACGGCCCTTCGTGCAGGCGCAGCACGGCTACGGCAACATTGTTGAGTATCAAAACCACGCCCTCCCGCCTGTGGCCGTTGACTGCAACCTCAACGACAGCGATAATGAAGACGATGATAATGACGTGCCCCCCCCACCCCTGGCTGTCAAGGCACAGTCCGCCCCAAAACCCTCACCGGTTATAAAGAGAATGCCCCCACCACCACCACCAGACTACAATGTGGTGGAGCGGCCCATCGACATCACCGTTGTGTTGGACACACGCATGAAGTTGGGGTTGTTTATTGAGCGCAATGTGTACCATACCAGGGATATCATCAAAGGGAGGATGTGTTTCGAGGAGGTGTGTAGGGAAGAAGTTTTTTTTTTTTTTTTTTTTTTTTTTTTTTAAACAAACAAGCAGTTGAACGGCTTTGAGCTTGTCGTCGCGAAGTTGCAAATTGTACGCAAGGAACAATACTGCAATAAGG
Organism: Diplonema japonicum; assembly: GCA_964019335.1. Lineage (NCBI taxonomy): Eukaryota > Euglenozoa > Diplonemea > Diplonemida > Diplonemidae > Diplonema > Diplonema japonicum. Next base: position 717,609 of record OZ025657.1, read on the forward strand.
AACTCTCGAATGAGGTGTTGTTCACGTCCGAGCTGCTAGGTATGTGGAGGAAAAAAAAAAAAAAAAAGAAAAAAAACCCACCAGATGGGGACCCACCGCTGCACGTGCCGATACCTCTCTCCCTCCCCTTGCGCGGCATTACGTCTCTCTCGCCCACGTGCCTCAAAATCCATAATAAGGCGAATATGCGCTTTTTCCTTCGCCTCCTCCTCTTCGACGAAGGCCAGCTTCCCTACACAGCAGAGTCTGAAATAAACATCTGGCGGCAGCCGGAAGCCTAAGGCGAGGCCATCTCTTACTTTTGCAGTATTGTTTTTTTTTTTTTTTCTTTTTTTTTTTCTTTCATTCTTTCCTGTTTCGTGTGGAATGTCTTCATCTTTTTTACGAGGACGGAGCGGACCCGCGCCAGTGAACCTGACGAAAGCCTCACAAATACGAGTAGGAAGGAAGAAGCGGATAAGGAAGAGGCCTTTGTTTCCTGTTTTTATTTTTATTTTTTTATGCCCCTTCTTTTTGTTCCGCAACTGCTTCCTCTTCCTTGTGGTCTTTACTGCTTCGTTCGTTTTTTTTTTTTTTTTTTTTTTCCCTTGATACTTTCCCCTTTTTCTTGTGATTAACTTTACTTTGCCACAGGTGGCACAGCCACAAAAAAAAAAAAAAAAAAAAAAAAATGAGTGAGAATGCAGATATGAAGAAGTTGGCCTTCACGACGGCTATGCTGTTCCTGTCATGGGGCCTGCATGACTTCCTACAAGAAGCAGTGTTCCGGCAGCCTGGGTTCAGCTATGGGCTTTTTATGGCGTTTTGTCTGCAAACAGCAGCTGTGCTGGGAGCGAGTGCGAGTTCGTTGTATAGCAAGCGAATGAGCATGGTGGACAAGCAGGCGACGCCCTGCCTAGGGCCACAGCAGCACAACACGACGATCGAGATCGAGGAAGAAGTGAAAGTGAAGCCGTACGTTGTTTACGGGTACTACATACTGCTTGCGGGTGTCATCGCTGCCAGCAACGGATTGTCAACAACAGCCCTCAACTATGTGAACATGCCTGCAAAGGTGCTCTTCAAGTCCTCGAAGCTTATCCCCGTCATGGTCATTGCCGCATGTCTCGGAAGCGAGACCTTCGCGGTGCGGGACTACTTCTGCGCCTTCCTTGTCTGCACGGGCCTTGCCGTCTTCTCCTATGCTGACCTGTCGTCTGCTGCGCAGTTCTCAGTTATCGGTGTAGGCATCCTCGCCCTTGCTGTCACTGCGGATGCATTAGCCCCCAACCTACAGCAGCTCCTCCTCAAAAAGTTGAACCAAACAAAGGAAGAAGTCCTTTACTACACGAACTGGCTGTCATCCATCTTCACCTTGTGTGCCTTGAGCGCTAGTGGGACCCTCTTCCCAGCGATATCGTATCTCAGTGGCAATTCCACAGCGCTCGGACTCCTCCTCCTGCAGTCTGTTGCAGGGTATCTCGGCATTGTGACCTTCCTTTACTCTATCAGCGAGTTCGGCCCCTCTACTACGGTCCTCATTGCCTCCACACGCAAGATGCTCACCATCACTGTTTCGTATCTAGTCTTCAACAAGCCCTTTCAGGCCCCGCATGTTGTGGGCGTCGTATTGGTGTTGGGCGCTGCTACCGCACAGGCATATTTCAAGAAGAGGAAGTAGTCGTAAAAGAAGCCGTGCGTGAACATCGATTTTTTTTATTTATTTTCTTTATTTCTTCTTTCTTTTTAGGCCCTTTTCCCCTTCTTAATTACATGAACCCATGCACTTTTGGTGCCACAGCCCACTGCCTCCAGAAGCCTGATATCTAAATAGTCCTTTCCCTTCTTCTTTACGAGTGTGGCGTGTCTGGGGGCTGGGTTGCTGTGTTAGCACCTCTGCACCGTTAGAGCATAAAGGCAATGGGGGTACACTCATAAGTTCTTTTGTTCTGTGAGTAGAATATGTAGCTTTATTTCATCACAGGTTTACAAATGGTGAAGACACACTGCCAAGCTGGGACCTGCAAGAGATACACGTACAGGTCGGTAGGCAAAACGAAGTGGTACTGCTGGCAGCACCTGAGCCACATCAAGGAGGGCACGGTCTGTGTGAATGTCTGTGTGAATGATGTCAAGAAAGATAGAGAATGCTCGAAATGTCAGAAAACAATGCATAAAGACAAACTCCTGCTCTGCGAGGAGATGGAGTGTGAATGCGCGACGCACATATACTGCTTGGAACAGAAGCTTCCTTTCGTTCCACTGGAGCCGTGGTACTGCCCTGCACACAACCTATACGGGAAGAACATTGTGCTTGAAGACATCCTGCCCGAACCTGGCACAAAGATCATGGTGCTAATGAACTCTGAGCTGGTGTGGTGGCCTGCTGTGGTTGTTCCCACAGATGCTGCGTATCTTCCTAAGGTTTTACCGAGAAAAGGCGGCGCTTTGGACAAGAAGAGGACTTTCAAAGAGAAGACAAGGACAAACAAGATATCGATGGACCCCAAGGTGAAGCGCCCCACTATCGTGGCGGCGTACTACGGGCAGCCCTTCGGCACCAACTCGGAGTTCACAGTCATCAAGCTAGACTGGGACCGCATCAAGAAGCTTGACTTCGAGTCGCCTTTCTTCGCGTCCCCTTCGAAACCCCTTAGCACCGCATTGCACTTGGCACGGAGATTCGACCTTGACACCACCAACAAAGGGAAATTTGCATACAAATCGTGCAAGCCTGTGCACATTGCACAGGAAGAGGACCCACAGACAGCGGTTATGCTGTACCTGATGGAAAAGTGCATGAACTTGAAGGCTTTGTGCACAGGAAAAAAGGTGAAGTTTGCTATAGTGAAGAAGTGGCTGTGTCGTGGGAGCATGAACATAGACGAAGAAACGACTGCGGCCCTAAGCGTTGTGTATGAGCTCATCGGAAGAGTGTACGTCCCACCTCTACAAGCTCCTGTTTGCGCTGGGAGAGGACGGCCTCGCAAGCGCGTCTTATCAGCAACTCAAGGCTCTACACCGCGCGTTGCATCTCCAAAGAACAAGCGACCAAAGTTAGCGTCTCTGTGGATGAGCAAAATGAAACCCCCCCCGGCTCTGCAGGTCACCTTTGGCATTGAGCCTGCTACACTTGCCGCCTGGGAGCAGGGGAAGAGGCTTGCCAAACACGAAGCTGACTACATTGAGACAGTAGTGCGCCATGTCATAGGATGGGAGCTGGGCTTTGACGAGTTACCTGCCAACTAATAAAAAAGAAGAAAACCCATGTGCTGGCAAACAATCTTTCATTACACTCAAATACTAACTCTCAAAAACTGCTTTCTGTGTTCCTTGTAAACGCAATTACCACAGGTGATGGCAGAGCGCATAAACCCGCTCTTCAGAAGAATACCAAATGACAGGCTAAAATCATTGCAAGGCAGTTTTAAAAAACTGCTCGATTTGGGACATAACTGCATACATGACCTAGAGGGCTTCAAAAAGACAGCTAAGGAGGAGGAAGTGATAGTGGACGCAGCGTTGCTACTGGAGTACGGAATCAGCAGTATCCCGGACTTGGGTGCTGTTGTGCAAGAGTTGGAAAAATTGTGTTGCATTTCTCCAAAGGTGGTAGCACTGTCGACAGCGCAGTTAGAGATCTCCGAGTGGCACGAGGATGTAGATAAAGCCTTTGACGGATGCTATAGAATAGCAGACTGTGAGGTTTGCGCGGAAATGATAGTATCGGAAGACTTCCAGCCGCACTGGGCAAACAACAAACCTCCTCCGAGTGACCGGATCCTCCAGAAGATCTCCTCTCCCCGGTCTCTTTCTCTTTCACCTGACCACACTGTGATAGAGACCGACCAAGTAACCAAGGGGCAGGACGAGGCGGGTAACAAGATGATCAACGAGTACACCTGCATCTCTGAGCTGGGGAGGGGTAGCTACGGAAAGGTGAAGCTTGTCTTACACAACCCAACGGGGAACTACTACGCCATTAAGGTGATGGGAAGGAGCATGAAGGACCACGGCGACGTCGAAGAGATTGCGATCATGAAGCGCTGCAACCACACGAATATCTGCGCCCTGCACGAAGTGATCTACGATCTGGAGGGCGAGAAGATGTACCTCATCATCGATTACTTCGAGAAGGGTGCCGTCTATGACATGTCATCGAACTCACCTCTCCCTTTGGAAAAGGTGAGGAAGTACTTTGTTGGTATCTGCCAAGGGCTCGACTACCTTCACGCCCACAAGGTGGTGCACAGGGACGTCAAGCCTGACAACATTCTAGTTGGCGGCGATGACGAAGTTCGCCTCACCGACTTCGGTATTTCGCACACCATCAACCAAGACACCGAGGTGGCCGACACTCGTGGGACGCCTGCTTTCCTCCCACCAGATGTGATCCGCAACGAAAAGATCCCCGGGAAGATGGCTGACGTTTGGGCTCTCGGTGTCACAATGTATATCATGTCTACGGGGCAGCTGCCCTTTACAGGGAGCAATTACAAAGAGCTGAGCGAGTGCATCATCGAAAACAAACCCGACTGGGACAGCGTTACGTCCACAAGCGAACCTCTTGCGGAGCTTCTTAAGGGAATGCTAGAACAGGAGCTGTCCAAGAGGGTGGGGTTCACCGATGGTGTGCGGGACGTGCTGCGGAGTGAGTTCCTTGTTCACGAACCCAAGGCGGAGATACAAGAGCACACGAAGATAAGCATCACTCAGGAGGAGAAAGAGAAGGCTATCCTTCAAGGTAGAAACATTAGGCTGAATCTGGGGAACACCGTGGGTGTGATGGTGAAGGTGCGTGGTGCTGTGCAAGGATTCAAAGGCCTGTCGAAAGGCCATGAAGACTTCATCGTCGTAACGTCCGACCTCTCTGAGAAAGAGACTCAAAGACAGGTTGAGCAGAAACCCGCCATCCAAGACGTCGCTGACTCGGACACCGGCTCTGACTCCGACGATGGCGTAGTTAAACCGCCCGAACCCGTTGGCTTGTCTGCTACCAGTGCAGTAGGAAAAGAGCGACCACCTTCCTTCAGAGTTCAGTCACGTGGCAACCTCTCCCTGACACCAAAGCGGAGTTTCAGAACAGAAGAAGAAGCAGTGATGGAAGAAACCAATGCCGATGATCTCATCGAAATCCTGAGAAGCAACAGGAAGATGGTATGCATGGAGCAACAACACTAGCAGCACATCACAGGAACAAAGGGAGCTCACGCTGAACTGTGTTAAGTTTAAGAGTTTGCCTGCGGAACTCCTTTTGTGCACCCGCTTGGAGCACTTCACAGCCCATCTCAACGGCCTCCAGCAGTTACCTGCTAACATCAACAAGCTCGAGAATCTTGTCTCACTTAACATCGCACAGAACGACCTTTGTTCCCTCCCTGCCTCCCTCAGCCAGATAAAAACGCTCACAAAACTTGATTGCAACCACAATAAGATAGAGTTCCTTCCTGACACCTATGCACACATGTCGCAGCTCAGAAGCATTATCTTGGACTATAACAATTTAGCTGAGGTGCCGGCGTGTCTTTGCCACATTGTCAAACTGGAGAAATGCTTTATGGCAAACAACGAGAGGATCACACACATCCCGTACGGGGGAAAGAACTGGGAGAGTTGTCAGGTATGGCACACACAACACAACAACTGCAGGTCTGCGTGACGAACACGCCGCAGCTGATGGCCTCATGGGCGATGGACAAGAAGAACTATCCAAACATTACAATGTTGTGGAACAAGCTGTATCCTGACCAGGTCACGGAAACCGTGTTTTTGGGGTCACTGAGGACGGCGCAGTCAGAGCAGGTGTTCAGCTCCCTGAACATCACGAAGATAGTCACAGCGGGAAAAGGGCTGCTTGTATTGAACCCACTACCGAGCACTGTGCAGCAAATCACGTTGAACATCGACGACAACCCTGACCAGAAGCTGACCCCCTTCTTTGACGATGTGTCCGCGTACATCGAAGAGGCACGTGTTGCCAACGAGAAGGTTCTGGTGCATTGCTTTGCGGGGCTTAGTCGGTCTGTTGCTGTTGCGTGTGCCTATCTGATGAAAACCAAGGCCATGACGTTCAAAGAGTCCATCACACTCATCAAGGGAGCACGCCCTTCTGCGAACCCAAATGACGGCTTCCGCAAGCAGCTTATCCAGTATGAGTTCGATCTCTACGGGACACGCTTAGCACCTGATGATGTTGAGAACCACTCCAACGGTAGTGACACAACACAACACGACACAAGATAACACCACAGGACCCACCGTTGAACCTGAAGTTGTAAAGTAATACCTTGCATGCGGCTTCCGCTGTTTGTTTGTTATTTCCGCTCTCTCTCTTTTGCGTCCTTCTTCTTCTTTTAATATCCATTCGCCATTCCAGACCACACTAGGATGCCCCCTATACCTTGCAACCCGCTGTCACATGATACGCCTTGGAGAGGCACGGGGTTCAACCCCTTTTCAAGCTCCAAATATGGCAAAGTGAAGACAGGACGCTACAAGGTGTTCAAGAGGGTCACCACCGTCGAGGTAGCAGGCAAAGACGTTAACAGGAAAGTAAAAGAAGTGCAGAACAAGGAAGACAGCAAAACTGCAGCGGTAGTGAAGGAGAAGGGTAAAAGCGTTCCAGGTGCCAAGGCTGCAAGAAAGATAGCAGCTAGGAGAGGATGTGTCATAGCTAGCGACGGTGTGGGGCATAGTGTGCGGCTGTGGTGGGATGCTGAGGTAATCAGAAAGGCACAACTTGGTGAGCCCGATGGAAAAATGCCCAAGCACGGCGGCTGGAATCCGCGTGTCTTGAACTACTTGGACTGCCCTGGCTTCATCACTAGCATGAGCTGCGGCATTGCCCTTCAAGACGTCTGGATTATCAAATTCCGAGACGGCACTGAGATCCCCCTCCACAAGTCTTCTATCTACAAGTCCCTTTACCCCCAGCTCCGCTGTTTGTACCGCGGCACCCTCTATCCTAAAAACCCCAAAGGCCTTGGCTGTAGTATCCTAACCCTCCCTGCAAGTCTCAGACACCAAGTGGCCTCTTTCCTCTTCCACAACCCGCTCCCGTCACTGCAAGACAACACGTACTCTGCCTTTATCACATGCGCTGACAAGCAGATCTCCACTAGTATCACACGAGACGCGCTGAAAGGGAAGAAGTACACGTTCACCGTGAAAAGGGGTGAGGGGTTAGACGTGTTGAAGGTAGACAGAAAAAAATTCATGAAAACTGTGGAAGAAAGCCTGCCTAAGAAAGTAAGGGAAAAGTTCGCGAAGGAGCTGGGAGAGACGGGAGAAGCCACATGGCAAGAAGTGCTAAAGGTACACAAGAAGGTAGTAGGGGTAGGGTCTGACAATGGGAAAGAAAACGAGAAAGTAAATGACAATAAAGACAAAGCAACAGGCTCGAGGCAGCCGTCGCCAACAGCAGTAAAAAAGCCACCCGCAAAACCAGGTTCAGCGCTTCCGTCTCTTGCAGAAAGGAAGGCATCTGCTGCTGCTGCAAAGGATGCTACTACAGTTGTTGCGAGTAAACCGCCCACATCAACTGCCGTTCCTGACAAAAAAGATGTTGAAAAGAAAGAACCTGACAAGAAGGAGCCTCCGAAGAGTGAACCGCAGAAAACCCCTGCCGCCCAAGCCAGCTCCACAACTGTTGCCGTCACGGACCATGTTATCAGGAGGGACGAGCCAAAGCTCCCTGTCACTGCTCTGCAGGGGGAATGCGCTAGACTGACGAAGAGGATTACCGAACTAGAAGCACGCTGCAAAGAAGACACCGAAGTGAAGAGCAAGATGCGTGAGGCGATCCGTTTGCTGGAATGGACACAAGCGCACCATACCTCGCAGCCACAAAGCAGTCCTATGCGTGCTGACACTGGAGAGCAGATCATTGTGACTGTGAAATGCATGGCATCGAAGCTGTCAAGGCGCAGCATCCCGCCTGTTGACTTCACTGCACGAGAGAATGACACGCTGTACTCATTACTCTGCGAGATTGAGAAATACACAGGAATTCCCGTTGGGAGGCAAGTGGTGGCAACTGTCGATGAAGGGAAGAAGGTGCACAGAATACCTGCATCCAAGACTATGACAGTGAAGGAGGGTGGGCTCAAAGCTAACTGCACGGTCTTAGTAGCAGAATGTGGCCCTGTCACCGTAGACGTGCGGATGGGGCCTAGCATAAAGGTGAGGGTACGCTGCTACCCTGATGAAAGTGTAGCAGCTCTAAAGGAAAGTCTAATGTCAAAAGCCAACACCTTGAGGCACGGCATGCTGCTACTCATGGATGGGGTGGAGCTGGGGCCAGACACAGCAACTTTGTGGGAGTGTGGTGTGCGGTGTGGGACTGTTTTAATGGAAATGAAGAGAAAAGAAAGCGACATCAGGATCCGGGCAGGGACGACGGTGACGCGTGTGGCTGTGGGGAAGCATGATACTGCTGAAGTCGTGAGAAGGAAGGCTGCCGTGCAGCTGGGGATGGATGAAGTGAGGCTGGTCCCCGAGGTGCCCGACAGTGTAGTCATGCGGCATGCCAACATTGGCTGCTTTACCGCAAAACCCAACGTAGAGCGGCAGCAGGAAGTCAAGTTAGCGGACCAGGTCTCAGACGTGCGTAATGTGCTTACCAGGTTGGCTAGAAACACTTCAAGCCTCCAAGACACCGTCCTCTCCCTCACCATGCAAACAGACCCTTACGGGCACCCGTCTCCCTCGTCCCCCCCTACCACCGTCATGGCAAACACCATAGATTCCATTTCCTTCGCCACCAACAAGCTGGCCCATCCCTCCCGCCCCCTTGACGTCGTCAGGAAGTAACTAGCTGTTCCTCTTTGTATATTTGCACCTGTATTTCACACCATGTAATTGAGTTATTTATTATCCATACTCCTTACCACTCTAGCAGGATAGCAAGATGAGCTTGTTCGACATCGCGGAGTCGTCCTGGTGGGCGAAAGCGCTTTACTCGCTGATGAGGCTTGATGCCAGTTATCCTAACAGCACTGCCGTGACGGAGGAGGAGGTTGTGCTTTTATTGTTTTTGGGGGTAGCAGCTTTGTGTTTGTTTTTGTGGGTGCCTTACAAACTGGCGAGGGTGACTACTAGCTCGGGCGGGATTCCGATGCTCAAGAACCTAGTGCCCGTGGTGATTGTGAGCTACATGTGCGTGTGGATGAAGGTGCAGGTGGACAGTAGGTACGGGTCGTATATTGCTCGACCGAAGAAAATTACTGAAGTTCCTGAATACAAGGGGGCGATCACCCCTGATGTGTTCAAAAACACTTACAAGGGACTACCAGTGGTGGCGAGAGGGGTGCTAAACCCTCAGAGTCTGAAAAGGTGGGAACCCGCCGCTCTTGCCAAGGCCTTCAAAGGCTCCAGGGCGGCCATGCAGCTCGGTAACGTGGAGCAGGGCGAAGCTGGTTATGGTGATTATGAACTGGGAGAGTTCTTCAGTAAGATGGACGACCCTGAGTGGGTGAAGCAGATCTCCGACAAGACTGGAGGGGGTGTGCCATACCTTGCGGAAGAGAACAACATCCTGCGACAGGGCGGCAGCGAGTACATGGACGCTGTCTCCGACCTCTTCAAGCAGACGCTCATTGCGGAGAACGACACTTCGTTCCACTTCACAGACGTGTGGATCTGGGCGGGGCCGAGGGGGGTCAAGACAGGGCTGCATGCCGACTGGGACCCCACTAACCTGCTGCACCAGTTGCACGGGGAAAAGACTATCTGGCTGCTGCACCCGTCAGAGTCACCCAAGTGCTACCCATCCACAAAGTACGACATGGGGGCCACCATAGCCAACGTAGACCCCTTCGACCCTGATTTCGAGAAGTACCCTAAGTACAAGGACGCGCACATCATGCGTGTGGACATCCGCCCTGGCGACGTGATACAGGTGCCTGCCGGGTGGATGCACTACGCCGCTTGTCAGACCACATCGTGCGTTTCTCTCTCTGGCCGCTCCTTCAGCTTCCCAGAAACCGTCGCCATGTTGCCTGTCCTTGCAGGTGCCGTGCTCCACCGCTTCGGGCTCTACGGTGCTGGGAGCTCTACCAGCGGCTACGTGGCAGGTGATGAAGGTGTGAGACGTAGAAAAAGTAAAACAAACAATAACTACAGAAACTGTCTCGTCTGACGACATCATGGCACGCCTCAGCAGGCTGGCGTGGTACAGAGCTGGCGAGGAATACGACAACTGAGACCTGACGTTTTTTCTTTTTCTTTTTCCATTCATGTTCTTTCTCTTTTAGAGAAAAACCAAAGACATAGACACCCGGCAACAAGTATTCCTTGAATGGAAACAATATGCTTATTGTTTCTCTTGATCTCCCCCACCTAAAGCCCACCAAAGGGGGTTACTAACAATGGCGACCCAGAATGAGGAAGAGAAGTACACCATGGAGGAAGTTGCCTCGCATCCCAACCTCATGGTGTGTGATGGATGGGTGCTGGATGTGAGCAGCTTCAGGAACGAGCACCCGGGAGGTGAGAGTTTCATCAGCGCGTGGGTTGGGAAAGATATCAGCGAGGTGATGCACAGCGACAGTACTCACAAGCACACGGAGTACGCATGGAGGGTGCTGGAGTCCCTCAGGGTGGGCGTCCTCATGGACGCAGTAGTGTCGAAGAGCGAGCGCAAGAAGTACGACGATATGGTGGACGTGAATGCGCCTTTCTTGTGGCAGATGGGTGAGCTTGGCGCAAACTACCAGGGGTGGATGGCCTCGCAGCCTGTTGTCAGACGCCTCACCATCTTCCCATGGAAGCCTATAGAAGACCTGTCGCGCTACCCGTGGTGGTGGATTTGGATCTGCCTCCCCCCCATCATCGGCTACGGCGTGTACTGCGCTGTGCTGGCAGGACTCCCAGGCGTACAGCTGGCTGCCTCCTTCGTCGCAGGTCTCTTCTGTTGGATCTCTCTCGAGTATTGTCTGCACAGATACATCTTCCACATTGAGGTATGTAGTAGGGTAGGAAGGGTACACCACACAGGCGGGCACCTACGCGTCGAACATATTCCACTTCTTTGCACACGGTCTGCACCACTTGACGCCGCATGACACCTCGCGGCTGACCTTCCCCCCTCCTTTTGTCTTCTTGCTGGCGACGATGTTCTGGAGCTTTTTTAAGTTGGTGTGCCTTGGCCATCCGTGCTTCAGCATGGTGTTCTCTGGCTTGGCAAGCGGCTACGTTGCCTACGACACGACGCACTTCCTGTACCACCACACCGACTGCGCCACGTATGCACTTTTGGGTCATGGGTATAAATAATATTACAGGTACGGGCCTATAAAGTTCCCTGGCTTCTTCAGCTCATACCTAAGATTCATGAAGTCCTGCCACAATGTGCACCACTTCTTGGATGACGATTGCAACTTCGGTGTTAGTTCGCCGCTGCTTGACTTTGCGTTGGGCACCTACGTGTCGAAGAAAGATGTATGCACCTTGTCATCATATGCACCGTAACACAGGCCGAGATACGTAGAGCTACTAAGGCAGCTGCAAAGAAGGTCGATTAAACGAATTTTTTCTTTTCTTTTTTTTGGGGGGGGGGGGAGGGGAAAGAACGGCGTGATTTTTTTTGAGACAAGAAGGCGTTAAAAAAAATAATAAAAAAATAAAAAAAGACGGGGAATAAAAGGTTCCTGACAATGGACACGGTATGTGAAACTGCTACTGTGGATAGAAGAAGAAAACAAAAAGAAGAAGAAGAGAAGGAAAAAAAAAAGAAAATATAGTTAGGGGAAAGACCCTTCTCTAGCTTGGGGCATGGAAGACGAGGGGTGTCTCGAGGGGTGTCTGGTTGCCACCCTCCCCTATTTCTCCTTTTTCCCAATAGGCCTATTATTCCCCTTTCTTTCCCAAGTAACAGATATGCACCGCCTCACTACCAGGTCAGCAAGATGCCTGGCGGCTAGTTTTACTTTTTTTTTTTTTTTTTTTTTTTTTTTTTTTTTTTTTTTTTTTTTTTACTTTTCAGATTTCAGCTATTTGGAAATGTTTGTATTTCCCGTACGTGGGGGGGGGGGGGGGGGGGTCGACGATCAGGTAAAAGAAAAAACAGGGGGGGGGTGTACTAACCCGATACCCTTTCTTCTTTTCCCTTTGTCGTGTGGCGGGGGGGGAAGAAAATATAATAAAGCAGATGGTTCTTTGCTAATCATCCCCCCCCCCAACCCTTTCTTGGCAAGCACATTATACCGCGAACATAAGGGGGGGGGGGGGGAGAAACACATCGCTGTCCTTTCTATGTTAATCTTGCGTGTTAGAGATCTTATCAAGAAAAGGGAGCAGTGGTGGATTAATTTGAGTGGATCTTGAAGAAACTGAAATAAGAACATTTGCCTTGCATGACAAGTAAATGAAAAACTTTTTTTTTAAACTTGCCATAAAATAGTTGTGTGTGTGTTTTTTTTTTTTCTTTTTTTTTTTTTTTTTTTCTAAGGACAGCGCGGCCGGTGAGCGCAAAAACGCATACCTTAAAAGAATAGTTTTTTTTTTTTTTTTTTTTTTTTTTTTTTTAAATGCATGAACAAGAAAAACAATATATTGATAATGAATTGCTAGTGCTAAAAAGAGTAGTGGTAGCATGTTGGGCTTATCCTTCTACAGGTTAACCCCGGCTGTGCACAAACAACAATCAACCGACTCTCTTTTGCCGTTTTGGGAACGTAGCTTCTTAGAGGGATATTGTTTATAGACCTAGGGCCCTCTTCTTGTCTGTCCTTTTTTTTTCCTTTTTTTTTTCTTTTTTGCCCCCTTTTTCTTTTCTTCTAATTCCTAAAAGGGAATAAAAAAATAAAAGTGCGTGCGGTGGAGAGGAAAACCACATGTTTAACGAGCCGCAAAAACAGCTTCTTCTTCCCCCCCCCTCCCCCTTTTTTTCCCCCCTACAGGCGCCCTTCACTATCAAAAAAAAAGCTCCTTCCTTTCCCCTTTCCCCCCTTTGCCTTCTTTTTTCTTGTTCTCCTTTTTCCGTCTTTTTATAAAAGAAATACTGTAACAGAAGGGCCTTTTTTGTCAATTCAATCAGAGGTTGCACTTTATTTTTTCTTTTCTTTTCTTTCTTTCTATTAAGGCTATTACAGTTCTGCTTAGCTCATGTATTTGTTTGCACTTTTATTTCTAAAAAAAAAAAAATATTTAAAAAAAAAATATTTAGGGAGAGAGAAACAAATTGATAACTATCCGTGGGTTTTAAGAGTTCCAAAGGTTAATTCCTCGAGATAACGAGTGCGGGTCACTTCTCAGAGTTCTAGTAGTCCATCATGAGCACTTCTATTTGCCCTTCCCAGAAGGCCATCAAAGTTATCCGTTCGAATTTTCAGAAAACACGTCATGTTTCTCAGTTTTTGGGTAGGTGTTATGTGAATCCCTATTGTTTTGTTGAAATGCTCCCTACTTAGTCCCTTCCCCCCCCCCCCCCCCCCCCATCAGTAGGGCAACGCAAAGTGCAAAGTTTCTGAAGTAAAACGAGCCTAAAAAGGAGAGGGGGGGTCCAGTTTTTTTTTTTGTGGGAGTCAGCATTTCTTGAATAAAGGTGGGTCCACATTAACCTCTTTTTTTTTTGCCCCCCTTTTCTTTTTTTTTTTTTTTTCCATTTCTTCTTCCGTGACTTGGTATTTTTGAGTTTAACTGCGCGCTAGGGGGGAAAAAAATGCCCCCACCCCCCCCCCCCCCCCCCCAAGGCGCGTCGATCTTTTTCCAAAAAAAAAAATAATAAAAATTATAATATTAACAGGTAGTTCTTCTTCTTTTTTTTTTGTCCCTCTTTCCCTTTTTTTCTTTTCTTCTTTTACAGTGACAATGTGCTTTACCCCACGCCTCACGCCTCCACACCGTTCATCCCCAACCTTCTTTTTGCTTGTTGTGTTCTTTGTGTTATGCCCACCGCCCCTAATGTCCTTCTTTATGTGCCTATAGGAAGTGCTCAGTGCACACGAAATGAGATGCTGCGATGTGCGCTCCTCACGTGTCTAGCTGCCGTGTGTGCTGCTCACACGTACAACGAGTGCGTCGAGGAATGTGCTGCAGACGACTTGAGCCACGGGTTGTGGGCCCTCAATGACACAGAGCGTGTGGTGGGCATTGTGGTAACCGCCTACGCAGGGGGCGTCCTAAGCAGCCTGACAGGAATGGTGGGTCTTCAGTGCTTGCTGGGTGACGACCCCATCCGTGTGGAGCTCGAGAAGCACGAACGTTGGTTCCTTTCCGGTGCCTTGCTCTTCTACATCATCCTGAACTCGGAGCGCCTCTCCAAGTACCTCGCCATCAAGCGTGTGGTGTCCTCGCTGTTCATCTGGTACGCACAGATCTTCTACCACAACACAGTGCTGCAGATCGCAACCCTTTCCGACATCTACTACAACCTGCTGAACCTGTGCATCATGGCGGTCTTCATTGCAGTCAACGTGCACACCCTGCACCTTGCGCTCCCCCGCCTGGCTGACACCTCGACAGGCAACCTCGACGAGCCCTTCGGCGACGACTGGCTGGGCACTGTGCAGAAGCTCATCGCAGGCAGCGTAGAGTGGATCCGCACAGTCAAGAGCGACGACAGCTCACGTTTCCTTCTGAAATACTACTACATATTGGAGCCCTGCAGGGACAGCAGGGGGTTGAAGGTGTTTATTTTTGGCACGGGAGCCGCTCTGACGGTCATCTCGCTGCCCCACGAGCACCACGTCCCGAAGGGGGTGGCGCTGCTGGCCATCGCTATGCTGTTCGCAGCGGCAGGTCCGTTCCTGCTGCACCGCGATACTGTCTTCACCTCCCTTGCCTACTGCTGCATGGGGGTCAGGTACCTGACGCAGGAGGACAGCTTCGTGTGGATAGTGCTGCTAGTGCTGACAGGGTTGAAGTTCATGTGCGACCTCGATATGACCTTCGTGAAGGTGACCTCTGGGCGGCGGCGGACCATTCAATACCTGTACTGGGCGCAGAGCGCAGTGGAGGCAGTGAGGAGCCAGCACACACGGCACTCAGTGGTCTCCATCGACACGACCCCCGAGTACAGCACCCTCCCACTCTATGCGCTGTCCATGAGCGATGGGAGCTTTGCAGCAGCATTGCTGCCCAGCCCGCCCAAGAGGCGTCCGCGTCCTACACTACTCGGCAAGACCCGCGACCTCCCTGCTGTGGTTGCTGTGCTTGCAGCAGCCGTTGCGGCGGGCACCTCGCGAGAGAAGAAACTCGTGTCTTTAATGGGTGCCCTCCTCACCCCCCCGCAGCCTCGTGTCCTTGAGCCCACTCACCTGCAAAACCTCGAGCTCATTTAATTTCATGATGAGAACAGCACGCCTGTCGTAGAAGCAGCTTAAGAGGGGGACCCCGTGCCCCTTTATTCTCTGCTGTTTTCTTCTTTTTGTTTCCCCTGTGATATATTTTTAAAAGAAAGAAAGAAGAAGAAAAAAAGTGAAGTGTGAAAACTTGTAGTCTTTTTATTAACAACAAAAGGGGGGGGGGGGGGGAGGGACACGGAAATAACCTTAAAAAAAGAGGGAGGGTCCATTTGTTTATTGGCCCCATAAGGATGCACGCTACCTTTTGCCGTGCTCTTTTTTTTCTTTCTCATTTGTTTCCCCCCCCCTTTTTTTTTAATAGCACACCGTATTTAGACTTATGAAACGGAAAAAAAAAAAAAAAATTGCAGCGGGGAAATGGCTCGAAACTGATAAAATTACAAGGAAAACCGATTTGGAACCTTTTTCCTTAATTTTATTTGACTCTTTTGACACGGGCTACGGGGCCCAAGAAAAGAAAAAATTTTTTTTTGAAGTGCGAAAGATCTTTTTTTTTTCGAATTTGGAGCTTTTTTTCCCCGTTTCATATTAACTCTGAATACGGTAATAGAAAATTTTACTTAAACCAGTATAGGGGATGTTGTCGCTAAACATCTTCCTTTTTTTTCCCTTCTTCTTGCTTTCTTTCCTTTTACCCGTATGTGCCTCAAGTCGCCTGTTGTTTTTTTTAGTTCACAGCAACGTGGCACAGTTTTATCTCTCCTGCTAACGTGAGAGCCTATTCGCTTAGTGTTCTTATGTTATTCCTCAACCTTTCTCCCTTATGCCCTATTCTCTTTCTTTTTTTTCCTCTCCCTCATTTTTTTTTCCCCTTCCCTCTTCTGTCTATCTATCTACTGTTGGCGACATGACATTGTGTAATGCTTTGTGTTCTTTTTTTTTTTTTTTTTTTTTTTTCCCAAAAAAAAAAAAAATTGGAAAAAAAAAAAAAGAAAAAAAAATGCAACGGTGTACTGATTTTAAATAAAAAAGGGGAAAGAAGGGGGGAAAAAAAAAAGTTATAAACAAATCTTTTTTTTTTGTGATCAACATAAACAGTTCTTTCATGTCTTCTGAGCCTTCCCCTTCCCACGTTCCCTAGCCAAGGGCGTTGTCCTCCTTCGTGCAGCCCTTTGTGTATATTTGTGGCACTTTTGTTTGATACAGAAGCCACCCAATTTCACGCGTCTCTGATAGGGACGGCATCATCGCTTGGAAAGAAACAGAAACCAAAGGCAACCAATAAAAGAGGAATAACAAGAAGGGGGAAACCCCCTTCACATGCAGTTGAAGAATGAAAAGAGAAATAAAAAATAATACAACGACAAGAAGGAATGAATAAGAAGGTAGGTGAAGTAAGGGGACGAAAAAAAAAAAAAAAAAATAGAGAGCGGGAAAAACTGCTTTCTACTATGATTATAGAAACGGGGGGTTCAAACAACTATTATTCGGAAGGTACTTCGCTGTACTTCAGCATGGCTGATAACCCCCTCGTTATCTTCTTTCTCTTGTTTTATGATTCTTTCTGTCATTCTTTCAGCGAAACAGGTCACATGCCGTATGACACAGATGATGATGATGATAAGGACTGTTTAGCAGATCTGGAGGAACACGTGGTGAAGATACAAGCTGTGCTGAGGGGGCATCGATGCCGCATCGAAGTAGAAGCAAAGCGGGCAGAAGAGGAATTCAGAGAGAAAGAAATGCTGGAAAGTGAACGGAAGCGTATTGTGACCGAACGCTACGGGGCCGCCGTAGGTGCTGGCGACAGCTCCAGCCTGCTGCTCATGCTGACGGAGGACTGCACCTTCAACAGCTACGAGCGGGAAACTAAAGGAAGAGACCGCGCCATCGAAGCCTGCGAAAACTGGTGCAAGATCTTGGGCAAGAGCGCCGTAACGAAAACCTTCCAAATCGACCCCTCGGGGCTTGCGCACACGGTGTGCTACGTGGCAGCAGGGTGCGAGATCTATGACGAGATCAGCATCACGACGGATTGCTTTGTCAGCAGTGTGAACCGTGTGGTGTCCAACAGCCGCGACATTCTCAACGAGCAGCTTGAGAAGGGCATGCAAGAGGCAGCGACACGTTCTGCAACCATTGCATCTGTTGTCCGGACATGCTTGTACGCCAACAGGGACCGTGGCAGGGACCATGCGAAGAAAAAAGCCAAAACGCGTCGTGCTGAAGAAGGCCACGCCCCCCGTGTGTCATGTGCTGATTGCGAAGCCCTCAAAGATGCCATGCGGGAGCAGACACTTCTAGGTCAGGAGACAATTAGAAACTTGCATCAGCAGCTTGCCCACGTGAAAGCACGGGAGGCTACACTAGTCGGAAAGCTTCGCGCCACCATTGAAGAGCTTAGGGAGGAGCTGCAAGAAGCATACAAACTTGCGGCATCTTCAGGGACTGCTGCGGACAACACTGCGCAAGCCCTTGCCTTGCAGCACCAAGAGAAACTAGACATACACCGCAAGCGGCAGCAGCTCAAGACAGAGGTACAGGGGAAGTACACGAAGAAGACAACGACAACCCGAACCTGCACTTCGTCCACCCAGACAGCCCCGAGCCCCTGCACGCAGGCAGCCCCGAGCCCCTTGCGGCGATCTAGCACAACGCGACGTGTCCCGCACATCGACGCCGACTCCAAAGGCCAGGGAGCGGTGAAAGTTAACAATGTGCTGGAAGAAGGAAAACCTATGAAAATGACCACTGCCTCTGAGCCAGCAGTTTCACGTACTGTCCGCAGCACTGGTCCCAAGCTCTCAGTAGTCAGTGCCGCGTGCATGCCGTTCATACAAGGTCCAACCTCAGTACAAGGTCCAACCTCAGTACAGGGTCCAACCCCAGAGACTCTGGATGCAAAGCAGGTACCGTTGGCCTTGCCACCCCAGGACACCCTGCCATCGATAGGTACAACCGCACGTGCAGTGCAAGAGCACGTGCTCCCTACCCCTTGGCCATGTCGGGCATCTACCTCTGTTGCCCTTCCACCCCCTGTAGCCTCAGAACGCTTGAACGACAACAGCAAGCCACAGACAACCATTGAGCAGCAGGTCGAGAGCCCTCCTGCCGTTGTGCACACGCTGCCATCGAAGCCTCCTGATCCTATGCCTACTTCCACTGCATGTGTTTCCCCTGTCTTGACACCACTCACACTAGATGCATCGCCAAATTCACAGACACCTACCTTGTTTCCTTTGCTATCACACACTTCTGAAAAAGCCCCTGCCAAGAGCAAAATGCTAAAACCACCATCTTTCAAGTTTAAGTCTTACAAGCCCTGTCTGACAGACAAGGTCAACCGTGTGCCGAAGTGTGACAAGATGGCGACACGCGCGAGGTCCTTTTGGGAAGTCCACCGATTGTGGGCTCGCATGGACCCTCAGAACGTGGGACATGTTCCCTTCGTGACTGTCTACAACCAATGCTTTCCAGCAGCGGCAGGCAGCGCACGGGGCACATCGTCTTATTTAAAGTGCTTCCGAGACCCTGAGATGGTCACGTTCCCGGAGTTCACTAGCTTTTACTTGATGTTCGTCGACACACGGTTTTAATTGCATGGAAGGAATTGTCGTTCAAGGCTTACTCCACACAGGGGACACTCCACACAGGGGACCGACCACTACATGACAGCTGACCAACCTTCCGACTCGGCCTGCACGGTGGGGTGGCGTAGTTTTTTATCAGCGACAAAGTTACAGGAGATCTTAAAGCGCGCTAGCGTGGGCCTGCCTCACACTTGGGGATCGTGTTCAACCGCTCTTGCGATGGCGAGCGAACATCATGACCTTGCCTACAAGAACAAGAAGCGCACTATCTTCAGTGGCTCGTTGGCTCTCTTGGTTTGCCTCATCGGCCGCATGGGTTTAAAAGACGCTGTCCTTGAGAAGAAGCCTATCTTGAAAGTCTGAACAAACGCTTTGATGAATCTCTGATTTTATCATTTGTAGCAAACCCCCGTGTGAGTATACTATAAAAAAAAGGGTTCAAAGGAACAGTACTGACTTCAGGCCAAGCCGAAGTACAAATATTTCATCCCGTCTTCTAAGGTTAACCGAACTTCCAACTAGCTTCTTCCATCCACCTGCACAATTCATATCTAATGAATCTCTTCCTCTCTTTTGTAAAGTATGAATATTGCACTCGGGGCGCCGTGCATACATCTTTCAACGCCTCTCTCTGGGAGCGCACCGACAAGCTTGCTCTGCCCTGCTAGGTGCGCGTGGTGTTTTCTTTTTGCATCCTTATGTGCATGCTCTTGACTGTATTTCTTTGTTCAAAACTGCCAACTCTTTGTAAAGGGAGGATGTAAGATGCCATGTCGGGGGTGTCCATCAATGTCCAGGACCATTGCGATGAGGTAGCGAGCCTCAGTAGTGAAGAAAGCAGCGGGACTGGTAGGGGGGGCGGAGTAGATGTGGGGAGGACGGCATGGTCGCCGCAGGAGCAGGCAGGATGCAAGGGCGATGTAAGCATAGGACGGCGTGTGCCGAGGGTCAGGGGTTACAGGAGTAGATCGGTCCCCGAGCGGGGACGCAAAGGGATTCCTCGCGATGCTGATGAAATGGTAACACTTCAGTCTTCTGACAACATGGCTTCCCTGGACCTAGTGCGCCCTCATGCGGGATGCAACCTGAAGCCCTGCATCCCCGTACAACGTACGACTGCGTACACAAAGAAGCGCCGATACGGCAACGACGCCCATCTCCCCTCTGACAACTCATGGCTGCTGAATGTCGCGGAAATCACACCTTCGCCCCAAGCTGCCATAGTCAGGATTACCTTTCGAGGCGTGATGCGAGAGCCCAGCCCGACAAATACTGAAGTGGAACCCTTGCTGTTGTCCTGGTTCTGCGTGGTGCTGGGCGTGGTTTCGTGTGCGCTGATGTCTTCTGATGTTAAGAGCATGTCACAGGACGACTGTCTGGTCATGGCGTGGATTTATATGGGTGCTGTCTTTTTCACAATCATTGTCTTCTCTTGTGCTGCGTGCTGTAAGTCAGGAAGCTTTATGAGCCGCGAGGTGTCACAAGACAAGCTGGCCCCCAAGACTAGCAGCACGCTGCTCGCCCTCGCAACCCTGCTGACAGGTGTCTCGTCATCGCTGTGGTTTGTCGCGGTGCGATATGTTCCAAGGGACTCGGGCACCTTCTTCTTCACATTCCAAGCAGCAGTCGTGCTCGTGATGAAGGAAGTTGTAGGCGACGGGTCCACGACAGGCGAGAAGATAGGTGTGACAACCACATTGCTGGGTGCAGCGTGCTTCGGGCTGACTGACTATATCGGTGAGGACAAAAAGAGTGTTACTGCAAGTGAGCTTGGCAAGGGCATCCCGCTGGCACTTGCTTCAGGAGTTATCTTCGCCATTTCCATGATAATGGCAAAATTCATCAGATCTCACCGGGGGATGGTGCACACGTTGCCACCGCTCATCATCATGTACGTGTGCATGATGTGCTTCTGCACAGTGATCACTGCTACAGTGTTTCCTGGAGGGGGCGCCATGAGCTTCTCTACTAATGCAGATACCGGTCTACTAGGGTGGACCCATATCGTACCCAAATGGATGCTGCTCACCGCTTATGCCACCACCACGGTGACGTGTCTCTTGTACAGCTTGCAAGTACTGCCCACTATTGTTGTGAGTGCTATTGCCACATTAGTACCACCGCTAATCTTTATTTCGGACTTGGTTAACCAAACAGCCGACTCCTCTGTTCCGCTTCCCACGCAATCGGTGGGTGCACTGTGCGTGATAGCAGGGTGTGTGTGCGTGTGTAGGTCGGCCACCAGAACACTAAATGGCTATATAGACACATCACACGCCGAGCCCTCATCACAAGACAGACGCGGTGCTCGGTCGTACAAGGGCGACACCTACCTGGTATGCACTACAGTAAAGAAACGCTGAATTTACACACAGCCCCTTCCGCGTACTTTGGTGCCACCATTGATCAATGAGGCAGAGCCAACCCCACGGCACTCGAGCGCTAGTGACTGCTAATAGTGCCAAATTCGCGTTTCTGTTTTCTTTTCAATGTCTGTTATGTTATTTCGGAACCTCTTTGTTCCTCTCACACGGACTGGCAGTTTGACGGGCCTTTCGACTTGCAAGTGCTGCTGAAAACAATGCCACACAAGAGCATCCTCCTATCGGGTAAGGAACACTGTGTGAAGGAACACTGTATGAAAGAGCACAACGGTATATATCTGTGCAGTTTTTCTATTTTACGTGTTGCCTTCCTACTTACACAAAGGTGGGGAGTACACAAGATGTTGCTGTTTGTGTCAGTGCTGTGTGTGCTGGCAACAGCCGAGCCCACGCGGGAGAGCGATCTGAACAGTGGTGTGCAGATGGTGGTGATCACCATCACGGTGGCCATCCTTGCAGGACTGATAGGTGTGGTGGTGTTCCTGCTGCGCAGCGACGACGAAGACACCAAGAGGCAAAGTGTCCTGGGGGACGATTTGCAAGAGCTAACGAAACATTATATGCCGCCTTGTGAGAATTGTGGCCAGAAATTACCGCAGAATATGCTGTGTGAGAAATGCCAAGTAGTTGGCTACTGCACCGCAGAGTGCCAAGAGGCGCACCTTCCCAGACACCGTGAGGTGTGCCATAGGTTGGCTGCGCTGCGTACCAAACATGCGGACTCGAATGCGACGGGGGGTGCTAAGGAGCCAGCCAACCACGCGTCGCAGAGGGGGTATTTCAACAACTGGGAGGCCACAAAGCATACGGCCATACTGAAGGACACTGCTGCATTCTTTGTGAAGTACAAGCGTGGCATTATCGACTGCGCAGTCTCGCACCTTCCACAAAGCGGCAGGGGACTTGTGCTGGCAGATGTCTCAACCGAGCGCTTTAAGCCCCTCCACAAAGTAGAGGACCCTGTGAGGCTGATGTACGTGTCGGCACAAAGCATTGTGGCGAACCCCATGCTGTCGCTCCTGGCGTGCAACAAGATCAAGGACCTTGTCACCGGCTACGACCCTAACAAGTCAGCAGTCGTGGTATTCACAAACGGGCTCAACTACCTCGAGGTATGATTCGTAGCAACGCACCACACTCTCAGCGCATGGATGCCCACTGCCCTGCACTCGTTCTCAGCTTTGACGATGAAGAAGCTTGCCGCACAATACTCAACATGACTAGCACCTTTCTCGTAAATAGAAAGTCACCTTAACATTATATTTTGTTGCCATCCTTGCTTGTCCTCCCTGTGGAGGAAGGCGAGTAGAACACTGGTGTGCATTTCATGCATAGTGCTACAACCGGAAATGATCACCTTTAAGATATTTAGTTTCCTGTTTTTTTTTTTTTTTTTTTTTTTTTACTTAAGCCAAAGTAAGGTGTCTTCGATACCCACGGATAACTGACCGTATAAAGCTCGTTGGTAGATGGTTAATATATTTCCTAACATTCTTATTCTCCCACACCCCGGCGATGCCTGCACCTCACACAGTAAGATGGTGAAGACATATGGGGAGGCCTTCCCGAACATCGCAGCAGGGTCGTCGATAATATCTGTGGCGACAGTAGCGTTCACATATCCACAAGTAGTGACGGTCAGCAACGGCAGGCTGCCGAAGGCGACATGGGGTAACACCGCGAAGGTGATTTCTAAGACAATGCCGTTCCAGATCCCTGTGAAGTTCATGCAGTTCTCGTGCATGAGAGGCCTGAAGCACAAGCTGGACAGCATCTCCCCCGCAACATCAGGCCTGAACACGATGATTTCCTACGGTACGACAGGTGTCCCCTTCCAGTCGGTGATGTACAACCAGTGCATCAGCGACATTTATAAATTCCACAGCGCATCAGCCCCATCTGTGGGCGGCAATACGTTTATCGAGAAATCAAAGGCACTTTTCTGGACGAAGGTCTACCCTGGCATAGCATGGTGTTTTGTGCGAGAATCCTGCGCAACAGGTGGTGCTCTTGTGCTCGGTCCCCTCATTCGTCCGAAGGTCGAAGAAGTCGTGGGCTCGGACTACCCTACCCTTCTCAAATTTGGCACGGGCCTCTTAGCTGGTTTCGTCACTGCATTCCTTACACAGTGGATCCACAACACAGCGCTGACTGCGGGTGCCATGGCGGAGATGGGCGAAAAGGCCACCACAGCAGCGTCCTTCAAGCGTGCCATCACGGAGCTGGGGCCGTCCATCGTCTACAAGAACTACGGGCGCCGCATGACATTGATCGCCATCGCGTCGGCCACGCTGAACACCATCCCTCTCTTTGAGTAGAAGCCGCGCTTGCGGTAGAGCACGTGTCTTGTTGTAATTCGTTGCGCCGTGTCGGGTGTCTGCGATAGAACTGCGAACACCAGACCACATTACGTATCGGTGCTAACTATACTATCGTGATCGGTGCACTCAACAGTATTTTCATGTTGGCAGTTGTTTCATCACTTGTGCGCATGCTGAGGGAGTCTCAAAGACCTGCAGCCAGTGCTTCGGCCTTTTACGTTTATCCTACCTTATTCCCACTTAGTTATTTGATCCAAACAGTACATATAGGCATGGTTGTTCCTGTAAAATGTCCACCGCCCCCTCTCCCTCCCCTGCCCGTGTCAAGGGGAAGGGGGCCTCCCCCTCCCCCTCCCCCGCCCCCAGGTAAGGGGAAGGGTCCACCACCTCCACCTCCACCGCCGCCACCTCCACGTAAAGGGGCAGGTTGTGTTGTAGCGGTTAAAACACGGCCGATTCACTGGAAAAAGGTGCTGAAAACCAGCAAGCGGTGTCTCTTCGACCAACAAGGAGAGTCGGTGTTCGTGTTGGATGCCAGCAAGCTCCGCGACACCTTCAAAGTCGACAACAAGAAACGCAAGACAGCGTCTGGAAAGGTCTGCGCGGCACCAATCCAAGCAGAGACGGTCCTCCCTGCACAAAAGATGAAAAATGTTGAGATCACTTTGAAGGGCATCGGTTTCAAGTCCTGTGACGTGAACGAGATACTTGAGTTTGTGGACACACTGGGCGACGACTGCGGTTCTGAGCATTTAAAGGAGGTGGCAACACTGATGAAAGGACTTCTCCTCACAGTGGACGAGCGCAAGCTGTTGGCACGCATGGACGAGGCAAAGCTTTGTGAATGCGAAAGGTTTCTTAAAGAATTCTCAGGTTCTCCACAAATACGTGAAAAGCTCAGTGCTGTGGAGGTGATCAGCACCTTTGCTGAGACGTTCGAATTCCTTGCCGACAGGCATGCCGTGCTCAAGAGGGTTATCATGGACATCACGAACAGCACCTATCTACACGAAGTGCTTCGTGCTGCAATAACGCTAGGCAACGAGCTCAACACAGGGAAACCATGGGGCAACGCAACGTGTGTAGCACCGGAGTCGCTTTCCTTGTTTGCATCGGTTAGGACACAAGACCAAACAAGTGCCATAGACTACTTGGTGCAATGGGTGGCAGACTCGAAGGGGCAGGCATACTGGTCCATGTTCATCGCCTCCCTTTCGGAGTTGACAGTACACGCGAGCAAATTGTCTCTTGCCGACGTCATCTATGACAGTGACAAGCTGATGCGTGCCTTGCATGCCATCCACTCCGTAGAGTGGGAGAGCGCGCTGTTTTGTGAAAATGTGGCTAGCTTCCTGTGTCATGACCCAAGTGTCGAAAAGTTCAAGAAAAGGTATAAAGAGTTCAAGGGTCTGCACAACAAAGGACAGCAAGCCTTGGCGCTGTTTGGCTGGGACGACTATAAACTGGAGGACTGTTTGTCTGCACTGGTGGCATTCAAGGCCGATGTGGTGGTCAGCATCAGGAAACTGAAGCTCGTGAATGTGTTCAAGAAGCCTTCGAAGGACTTCTTCAAGAAGTGGGCCGCCGGCAGTGTCAACATACCTATAACAGAAGGCAAGTTTGTGACGCTAACCGACCTCCTTATACAACCGGAGTCCCCCCCGTGTCCACAGACCTCTGCTGCGTCAACACCGCCTTCCGACCGGTGGTTGCAGTTGCAACAGGCTGATGTAGCGTGGGATGCCGACATGTGGTAGCAAATAACAATCTCTCATGTTTTCTCTCTTATCTCTCTTTTTTAACTAGTATTTGCTGTCTGCCACATTTCAACTCCCAGACACAACACACATGCGTGCACCCCGGTGATCACCTTCACATGCACAGACGTCCAGGTAGGCGCCAGTACTTGTGGTGGCCGTGTTTATTATTCTTGTTCGTTTCCAGTGTAGCTGTACTATGGCACAAAGGGGATGCGGGGGGCGAGCTAGAGGGGCCAGGGCGGAGGCTGTTGCAGGCGGCTAGCGGGTCGAAGATAGCCAACGCAACTGATGTGAATGCCACCAGCACGGCAACACTAGAAGCAGCGAGCAGTGACAGCGGGAACCCGTTGTACCCACCAGACCTCTTCACAGATGAACAGATCAGAAATGGAGCCTTCATCCTGTACCTAATGGGCATCTTCTACACCTTCTTTGCTTTGGCTATTGTCTGCGACGACTATTTCGTGCCCGCGCTCGAAGTCATCATTGACACACTTGGTCTCAGCGAGGATGTTGCTGGCGCCACCTTCATGGCTGCCGGTGGCTCTGCACCGGAGCTATTCACCTCCTTCCTTGGGGAGTTCGTGGCCAAGTCCAACGTGGGCTTCGGCACCATCATCGGCTCTGCCGTTTTTAACGTGATGTTTGTGATCGGCGCTTGTGCTGTGGCGACACTGAGCCTCTACCCTGAGGGCATTCCTCTCACCTGGTGGCCGTTGTTCAGGGACTCTGCCTTCTACGCTGTCGACCTGGGGCTGCTCACGTACTTCTACTCCGACAAGAATATCGAGTGGTACGAGTCCCTGTGCCTCCTAGGGATGTACGGGCTGTACGTGCTGTTCATGTCCAGGAGCGAGAGCATACAGGAGTACATCGAGGGTTTTGTCAACACACAGGGGCGAACAAAGGAGAACAAAAAGGCCTCCTTCGCAAGCATGGGGATCCCAGGAGAGCTCACTGAGAGTTTGTCCCCGAAGAGCGCCCCCCCTGTGATCGATGATCAGGAGATGCAGAGCATGCTTCTCATGGATGAGTCGGCGGAGCTGGCGAAGACGCTCTCAGTGGTGTCGACACGGTCGTCTTCTTCGGAGGAAGAGGACGGTACGTGGGAGCCGAAGATGCCGGAAGGGGCGTGGGAGAAAGTGAAGTTCATCACACTGTTCCCGATAAACGTGCTATTGTGGCTGACGGTGCCCAACTGCGCGATAGAAGAGAAGAAGCGATACTTCGTTGTGGCGTTCCTGCTGTCGATCCTGTGGATCGCCGTGTACTCCTACTTCATGGTGTGGTGGGCAGAGGTCCTGGGTCGGGCACTAGAGATCCCCATTGAAGTGATGGGCTACACACTGCTAGCAGCAGGTACAAGTGTACCGGACTTGATAACAAGTGTCCTTGTGGCACGGCTGGGGCGTGGCGACATGGCAGTCTCTTCATCCATAGGGTCCAACATCTTTGACATCACACTGGGCCTCCCTCTGCCTTGGTTCTTGCGGAGTATAACGTCTTCAGGAAGCCCAGTTCACGTTGAGTCCACGTCCTTGGGCCCCTCTGTGGGTATGCTCATATTGATGCTTATTAGCGTGATTGCCTCTATTGCTGTATTTGGGTGGCGGCTTGATAAAAGGCTGGGTATCATTTGCTTTGGGCTGTATGTGGTGTTCGTGACCCTCTCGCTGCTCTTGGAATATGAAGTTATTACTGTGTTTTAGCAGTGCAAACAGAACACGAGAAAGAAAGAGAAAAAAAAGAGAAAAAAAAGAAGAAGAAGAAGAAGAAAAAGGTGGTGCGTCGTGCCTTCATTTCCCCTTAGCTGGGTGTCCCTCTCCTTTTGATACCGCCTTTTTCAAAAGAATGGAAGAAGAAGAAGAAAAAAAAAATATACAAAAGTTAAAAAAAAAGAAGAAACAGATAACAACCTTTTTTTTTTCTTTTTTTTTTAAATCAAAGGTGAAGAGAAACAAAAAAAATGGCCTTTTGTATTTGATGTGCAAAAAGCTATCATCACGGTCCTTTTTTTTTTTAATTTACTATTATTGATCATAGTATCGGGGGTT
The DNA here is from genome assembly GCA_964019335.1 of Diplonema japonicum. Taxonomy (NCBI): domain Eukaryota; phylum Euglenozoa; class Diplonemea; order Diplonemida; family Diplonemidae; genus Diplonema; species Diplonema japonicum. Next base: position 744,942 of record OZ025657.1, read on the forward strand.
AACCCGCGTGGGTGATCGGTTAACCCTGGATGCTATGTATTATTATTATTATGGTTTGTTGTCACCGAAGAATCATCTTTTGAAAGGGTTTTCGGCTTCAGTCAAGGTGGTGGGAAAAAATGGCATGGAGTGGGGTGGTGGCAAAAAAAAAAAAAGAAAAAGCCATCTAGGTGAGTTTTTTTATTCTTTCTTTTCTCCTTTGTTGATGTAGTTCCCCCTGCCCTCCCCGCCCCCTTCGTTAATTCGGCCATTCTTCTCATTAACCCTTGCCAACCTTTACTTGATATCACTTTAAAGCCTATTCTTTTTTTTTCTTTTTTTTTCCCCTGCTAGACCATCTCTCCTTTTTTTTTTGTTTTTGTTTTTTTACCTAGTCAGCGGGGTTTTTTCAAATAGAAAACTGTGTTTTTAGCACACTGAGTTATTTAGTTTCTTTTTTTTCTTCTTCTTTATTTTACCTCCTTTCCCCCTTATTTATTTGTCTGCCGCAGTTGGCACTCTTTAGCAACTCTTTTTTTTTTTTTTTTTTTTTTTTTTTTTTGGGCACGGAAGAAGCGACGCCCCTTCCCAGCGGACGAGAGAAAAAGAGTGAAGTCCCTCATCGCCATTGGAGGAAAGGCAGCTATTGGTTTCTCCAGGAGGCCTATTTTCGCCACCCGCTCCACGCACGACAAGCTAATGGAATTGAAAGCCGACTACAAGCGGGACCGCATCACACGACTCCGCAAGACGCTCACGGCCTCAATCGGAATGAAAGCAATGCTCCAGAAGGGGAGTATTAACAGATAGACCCCCCCTCCCATAGGGCGGCCCTCTAGCGGGGGGCTTGTCCTGTACTTTGAGTTTTTTTTTCTTTTTTTTTTTTTTTTTTCAGGTGGTGGGGATAACATGAAAATATAAGAAAAACATCAGATGTGTTGTTCGCTGTTGACCTCCTCGTCGGTCATCACCGGTAGCACCCGAGTGGAAGAACGTAACGCAGATGCTCAGGGTGACGAACAGGCAGCAAACTGCACGAGCGCAGAATCTTGGTTACCCGGGACGCCCCGGCTGGGGTTGAGCTATACACCGCACGCATTAAGGACACGACGCGGAACGCAGAAGAAGCTACAACTCGGCCGCGGTGCGCCCCCTGTAATCAAGTAGACAGTTCTTGTGCAGGGCGCCGCCAACACCGGCCTCCTTTAACTCATATATTTTTTTTGCGTGGAAAGGGGAAAAAAAGAGTCGGTTGATTGTTGTTTGTGCACAGCCGGGGTTAACCTGTAGAAGGATAAGCCCAACATGCTACCACTACTCTTTTTAGCACTAGCAATTCATTATCAATATATTGTTTTTCTTGTTCATGCATTTAAAAAAAAAAAAAAAAAAGATGCCCCCCACCCTACCGCGAGGAAACAGGGACCAGGCACGCCACGTCTGAGAGGTGACGCCACACATGTTGGAAGCTCACTCCAATGTGCCGTTAGGCGACAAACCCCCCCACCCCATGTACTTTAGGGAAAAGTTGGAGCCGACTGTGGTGGTTGGGCTGAGCGCCGTTTTTTGACTTGACTGTGTCACTTCGACGTTGAAAGATCGAGTTTTGTTTTTTGTTTTTTGTTTTAAAACGATGTGTCACCCTGTTAGTAATTGTGAAAAAGACACTTTGCCACTCCCCCCCTTGAGTTGGGACAATGTTTTAAACCCTTACCTCTGTGATGCCGTTGCACTGTGGTTAGGCCGTGGTATTTAATCCATGCCCGTGTCACGTGGTGACTGATTGCATCTACAAAGGAAAGCTTGCGATAAAAAAATAATAATAATAAAAAGGTGGCCTCGACCCAGGAGGGTTCGAAAGGCACCATATACCACACAGACACTATCCGATGGGTGGGGAAAGAAGTGAATCCAAAAAAAAAAAGGAAATCTATGAAGAATAAATAAACAACTAAAACAAAAAAAAAAACTACACTTTTTTAACTTGTTGAAAAAGACACATTATAGAATACAAAGGGGGGGGGGGGGGGGGGAACGCGGCCCCAAGAAGAAATAAAGAAAAGAAGAAAAAAAACAAAGGTAAAGGGCGCCAGTCTTGAAGAAGAAAAAAAAAGGGGCTCAGTTGTCTTTTTCTTTCTCTTCTTCTTCTTTCCGTTGCTATTTCATTCCAATGCAACTTGTATCCTTTCACGACCGACCACAGAAGGCAATGCCTGGGAGCTTCGGCGATGGTATCGTGCCTTACAAGCGTGTGAGGACCGATGGCACTGTTAGCCTATGTGGGTTGTTCTTTACAGGCAATGCTGCTAAGGAGGGAGGCATCAACGGTGCTGTCAAGAAGCAGGTCGCAGAGAGCACGGGGGCTGCAAAGGCACAAGGGGGGTGGCCCGCACACTGCGGCGATGATGTCATTGAAACCGTTCGGAGCCTGACCAAAACGGCAGTGAAGCAATGTGAAAAAATGGACGGGATGGAGCTCATCACCAGCAGCCTGAACCAGCTGCTCACCGAATACAACGGTGCTGTGGAGCAGGCAAGGCACTACTACACCCTCTGCAGTGCCGAGTCTGCAGAGGTAAAGCGGTATCAAAACGAGGCAGCGCTTGTCCCCACGATGATGCGGAAGCTATTCAACCAGGCAGATGCAGAGAAGAGCGAGTTGCGGAAGAGGATGAAGGAGTTGGAGGAAGCACTCGAACAACGAGAATGCGAAGCCCTCCCTCCCACACCATCGCCCACCAACAAGAAAGTGCACACCGCGCAAGGTTCATTGAGGGGGACGGGTATCACTGAGGCCGCGGAACCCGAGAGCCCTACACGTCCTTCCAATGCGCCTTGCAGGCCTCAGTCGCCGCCTGGGTCACCACCCTTGCCATCGAGGCAGAGGCCACACTCCACCATCGGGTGGATACGAGGCTCTCGTCAAACACCTGTGACACTCCCCAAACGGCCATATTCGTCGATGGACGCACGTTATGCACACAGTAGTATACCTGCAGACTACAATCTAGCACCCCAGAAACCTTACACAGCGCGCATCACGCGTGCTTTCACATCCTCTGCCGACATCCGCAGGGTGTTCGACGAGCTCGACACCACCCGTTCGGGCTGCCTCTCTCATGACGTTGTGAGGTCGTTCTACAAGAGCATAGACGACTTCGGTGTTCCTAAAAGTGAAGCACAGGTACCACTACACTACACTACACTACACTACACTACACTACACTACACTACACTACACTACACTACACTACACTACACTACACTACACTACACTACACTACAGATCACCGACCTTTTGTACAGGTGTTCCATCAGAGGTGCGCATGATACGAAGATGACCTTCCCAGGTATCAGTAAACACAGGGTGGGAAACCATACAGAATTCGAACTCCTCTGCCTTGGTGTGACGAGGAGGTGATCAACCCTGTCCCCAGCTCACAGTATCAGTTGCGTGTTGGCTTGCCCTTGGGTGTGTACATAGTAGCGAGTACAGTGGGCATCGCTTTTTGGCATGCGGAGTATCACTTAGTTATCAGTGCAGGGGCGTTGTGCCCTGCGAAGGGACATCTCTGGCAAAGATTGTCAAAGCAAATGTGTGAAAAGGTGTAGGTGACTACTCCCTCGCCTTTGGCTTAAGAGATGGCACCCACGGTATAGTCAGTTGTACGTCTTTCCTGTTTCAATATGTTTAGTCTTGGGAAGCTTTGCACCTTATCTCACCACCCGCTTAGCACGACATAAAAAATGGTGTTCACAGTTCTTGCTGCAGCCGACATTTTTTCCACTAAGCTCAACTATGAATTTGATTTTCCTGTCCAACCGACACTTGCGGAGTTCCAGTCTAGAGTGGACTCCGTGTTCGGCATGGAAGCGGTCATCAGGAAACCCGCAAACGTGCCAAGCGCCGCGTTCCTCATTCATAGAATGCAAATATTTGACGACAAAACAGACAGGTGGAACGATCTTGTGAGTGGTACGCAGCTGCTGGACTACTGCCAAGTGTACATCTTCCAGAAGGAGACAGCTTGGCACAAAGAAGTGCAGAGCAAGATCCCACCAGCAGTGAAGGCACCCTCCGTCCCGCAGGTAAGCCTTGCCGTTCCTGTTGCAGCAGCACCTCCCCCTGCCACCTTCCCACCTCTGCCTGCTGTCATTTCTGCTCAACCTTTGCCAGCGACTGCGACATACACCTCATTGAGTGCCGGCTCCTTGGGGGCAGGCACTTCCCTTGGTGCTGCTGGTACATCTGGTTTCCTACCTTCAGCAGCATTGCACGCTCTTCCTGCCGCTGCCCCTGTTCCTGCTTCAGTGGCGTCAGCAACAGTGGCTGCTGCGGCATTGAACCCAGTACCTGTTGCATCGGCACTTGCTCCTTCACTCGCATCTCTTGCGGCTCCCGCGCCGGTTCTCGAGAACTTGGTCCCTCAAGTCGTGCACTCGCTACCCATGCCTGAGGCCATGCCCGAGGAGTGTACCTTTGACAGCAAAGTGCGTGCGACCTTCGATGCCTTTGGCCACGTTATCGATTATGAGGCGTTCGCCACCACTTTGGCTAAAGTGAGGGTAGACTTGCTTGACGAAACTGTGCGCGACATCTTCTCGAAAGCCGATGCCGATATGAATGGACTATTATCCTTCGGCGAGTACCAGAGGTTCGCAGAGGGTTATCCCACGCTCTTGGATTCCTTGTTCTACCGCATCAACGACCATACCATTGACATCCAGCAGCAGGATTCCGTGGCTGCCGCAAAGCGCATGGTCAGCACGCTGCGCGAGAGGGAGTCTGATGCACGCGTTGCTGCGGTGCAGTGCCAACGCGAAGCCGAAGAGCAAGTGCACAGGCTTCGCCAGCAAGAAGCGGAAGTCCTTGCTTGTGAGGCAAGAGAGGCTGATGGGAAGGCTGTCTTGGAGGCCTCTGTGCATGAAGTTGAACGGGCACAGACGGATGTGGCCACAGGAAGACATGAGGTGGTGAAAGCCAAAGAGAACGAACAACTCAAGCAGGTATACATACCTAGACTAAGTTACAACATCCCAGATGGCGCACCTGGACACTCAGAGGAACGTGGAGCTGGCAAGCAACAAGCTTCGCACACTTGAGAACGACACGCTACGGGCAGAGGAAAGGAAATGCGAGGTATGTTCACAAAGCGGGAAACAGTAACAACAATAACAACAACAGATCGAAAGGCTGTTGCTAGAGCAACAGAAAGAAGTCGACAGGCACAGAGATCTTAGTTTGCAAGCCAGAACTGAGCTGGTGGCAAGACAGACTGCTGAACAGCAGGCAGCTGACGCAGTGCGAAATGCTGAGATGGGATCCAAGCTAGCAACAGAGACGTTGCAGCAGCTCGAAAGCGGTCTGTCAACTGCGCAGGCTCGCGAGAGGGACTGTAGTCAGCTGCTGATTGCAGTTCGCGAAGAACTGGCCAGAAACATGGTGGCCAGGGACAACGAAGAACTTGAGCTGCAGGCATGCAAGGAGAGAGAGGCTGTCAAGGTTGCCCTCGAGGGAGAAGCTTCACGGGCATGCGACGCTCAACATGAGCACGCGCAAATGCTCGAAAAAGAGAACCTAGAACACAATGTACGAAGGAGGCAGACTGAAGAGAAGGAAAGACCATTGCTTGAACAGGAGGTCAGATTAAGGCTGCAGAGGCAGAACCTTGAAGCGGAGGAGGCACGTCTTCGCGATGACCATAGATCCTTTCACTCAACCATGGGCAGGGCAGGCCCTCCTGCACCCACTGCTTCAGGCCTTAGCTATGCCGTAGCCCCCTCGCTTCGCACTGAACACGTTTCCCCAATCCGTGAACGTTCGCACATGACACCAATGGTCCCCGCCTCACTGGCAGGTAGCCCTGCCAGGAGAGGCCTCTCACCCCACATCAGGAGAGCGTCGCCTCCTACCTCTCCACGTGTTTAGACTTCACGAACGTATCCTGTCACAATGGCAGCTCAGCACAGATGCCAAACTCTGTACTACTTGTAAATATACATGCCTCAGATTTTCTAAAAGTGCCCCACTAGGTGGGGCCAAAACTCGAAACCGATCAGGTGTTGAATGCTTCAATGCATTTTTGAATGTAATGCCTTAACCGGCCTTCCCAGGTTATCCTCCCCAGTGAAACACTTTAGAAATTTGAGACGTTAGTTTGTGCTGCTAAATGTTTGTACCAATAGCAAACGAGCCTTTAGAACTGTTGTAACATTCCTCCCCCCGAGCTTTTGTTTTTCTTTGTAAGAATATGGCGACACCATACCTGTTCCATTGCCACACAGGACTAAAATGAAGGTGAATGGCTGACAGGAGTACACCACCGTTATTAAGTCGAAAGGACGACACGAGCACGCCTAGGCAATGTAGCAGAGGTCATAACTTGAGTGTTATTGATAATAAACAGCGAACGCGGTGCACCTGTTGCATAAACACCTTCAAAAGCTCCTTCGGGTACTGCCATGCATGCGACTACGTTGCCTGTCCTGCCTGCATGGGTGTTGACCTGCTCAGCATCCCTTCGCCAACTTCTACCCATATGTCACCACGGGGTCTCACAAGCAAGAAGAGCTCATCTTCCTCTAGTGTGTCCTCTAGGTTCACATCTCCTAAAACAGCCTCTCCTAAGCATGTCTCCCCTGCACCAGTGCCACCCAGACTCCAGGCGCTGCACGGTTTCTCCCCCGTGGGTACTCCAGTTTTTTCTGATCCGGGAAACCCTGAAGTCTCATTGACCGTTGCACAACTGCAGCGATCTAACAGCAGGGAATCTCCTGATGAGAAACACCCGCAACCAGTATCATCTCCCTCTTCCTCGTCGCTTTCTCAGCCTAACCCGTCCGTAGCTTGCCAGACATCTGCCGCTTCTGCTGCGTTGAATAAAACACCTCAACACCCTCAGCCCCTGTTGCCTGCTGCCCTCTCCACCACCATGAACCCTTACGGCCTGCCCCCTCCACCTGACAGACAAGCTCTCCAGCACTTGAATCCCCCACCAGTCCCTTCTTACGCCCCGCCGCAGTTTGCCGGAGCTAATCCAACAAAGGCTCCTGTCGCAGGCAAAATAGAGAGTTCAACCTCTAGCTCCAGTAGCGAGAGCGTTGAGCAAATAATAGATCCTAAAACAAAGAGTAAAGAAACTCCGAGAGGAAAAGATCCATCGCAGCAGGCACATCATATAGCCGGGGGCAGCGTGCCACATCATCTGCAAGGTCTGCAAGTGAAGGTTTCATCAACACCAGGAACGCAACCCATTCACAGAGAGAGAGAGAAGAAAAAGGCTTCAGTTCGTGACTCGGATAGCTCTGATAGCTCAAGCAGCTCCAGTGAAAAACAACATTCTCAGTCCGGTGCAGTCAGCACGGGTGTAAAACAGGAAGAGAAAAGCCCCAGTCGATCCACAGCCCCGAAACAAGTTAATGAGGACGCACCCCAGCAGCAAGTATCTGGTGCTTTACTGCCATACCACTTGCAGGACTTGCTTGGAGCCACTTCTGTCCCGCCAGAGAAAAAAAGTGGCTCAAGCACCTCTGACTCAAGCTGTTCCGGTAACGAAAAAGACAAGCCGAAGAAGCAGTCAGGTCAGCATGAGACACGTCCGGATTGTGGCGAACAAGGAAAAGGGAAGCCCGGTGCAGACATGGATCCAAAGCATTCTGGTTCCAAGGTACCGCAGCCTTCTGGTGAAGAGCACGAAAGTAAGAGAGAACAGGAGGCCCAAGACACTTCCTCCGACAACTCTGATTCAAGCAGTTCGGGAAGCGACAGGGAGTGGTTGTGGCGGCAGCCCCATGAAACACCTGACAAGCAGAAAGAGAAGCCAAGCGGGCCCATGCAGCCCCTGTCTGGTCCTTCAGTGCCCCACCACCTGCAAGGCTTGCAGCGCGCTGTCTTATCGCGACCTGCAAGTGAAGAGGAGGAAGAGGAGGAAGGGGAAGACACATCGTCAAGCAGCAGTAACAGCGAGAGGGAAGTCAGACAAAGGCGGCGGTCTAAAAAAAAGAAGGAAGCAAGGAAGTCGTCAAAGAAGCACGATTCTAGCAACCCCGACTCAAGCAGCTCTGGCAATAGCAAAAGGCGAGAACGGCATACCCGTCACCTTCTCAAGGCGCGTAAGCAGTCATCGAGTGACACCGAATCGAGCAATCAAAAGAAAAAAGAAAAAGCGAATCCAAGACGTAAAACAGACACCTCCAGTGAAGAGGTAAGGCGTGAATCTAACCAGGATGAGACCTCTGACAGACAGTCCAAGCACAGCAGCTCTTCGGGTTCTTCTAATGCACAAACGAGGGAAAAGGACTATAAAAGAAACAAGAGTAGCTCAAGTTCGAACACTGACTCAAGCAACTCCAACAGAAAGCAACAGCCTTCTCAGCACGCAGCAGTTAGTACAGGTGGGAAGCAGAAAAGGGAACACCCAACACCGAAACTAGTTAATGAGGACGCACCCCAGCAGCAAGTATCTGGTGCTTTACTGCCACACCACTTGCAGGACTTGCTTGGAGCTACTTCTGCCCCGCCAGAAAAAAAAAAGAAAAAGCAGAAGAAGGAGAAGAGAATGACAGTTGCCTCGAGCAATTCCGGTGTACATGCAGACAGTGGTGAACACGGAAAAGGGAAGTCCCGTGCAGACATGCAGGTATCGCAGCCTTCTGGTGAAGAACACGAAAGTAAGAGAGAACAGGGGTTGTGGCGGCAGCAGCATGAAACACCTGACACAGGTCGCAAGCAGAAGGAGAGGCCAAGCGGGCCCATGCGGCCCCTGTCTGGTCCTTCAGTGCCCCACCACCTGCAAGGCTTGCAGCGCGCTGTCTTATCGCGACCTGCAAGTGAAGCGAAGGAAGAGGAAGGGGAAGACACATCGTCAAGCAGCAGTAACAGCGAGAGGGAAGTCAGACAAAGGCGGCGGTCTAAAGAAGAGCACACTTCTGGCAACGCCAGTGCACATCCGGACAGCGGTGAACACGGAAAAGGGAAGCCCGGTGCAGACATGGATCCAAAGCATTCTGGTTCCAAGGTACCGCAGCCTTCTGGTGAAGAGCACGAAAGTAAGAGAGAACAGGAGGCCCAAGACACTTCCTCCGACAACTCTGATTCAAGCAGTTCGGGAAGCGACAGGGAGTGGTTGTGGCGGCAGCCCCATGAAACACCTGACAAGCAGAAAGAGAAGCCAAGCGGGCCCATGCAGCCCCTGTCTGGTCCTTCAGTGCCCCACCACCTGCAAGGCTTGCAGCGCGCTGTCTTATCGCGACCTGCAAGTGAAGCGAAGGAAGGGGAGGAAGGGGAAAGGACATCGTCGAGAAGCGATTCAAGCAACAGTACGAACGGGCGAAGAAAGTACCGGCATCAAGCACCTACGAGCAAAAGCGAAGAAGCAAAACCCAGTGCAGACGCAGATCTTAAGCATTCTGGTGAAGAGGAATGCAGCACAATACCCACGAAAAATGCAGAGGGGAAACCCAAGAGCTGCTCAAGCTCCGACAGTGGAATAAAACGACTTTCTAAGCACGAAACAGCTGCTGGTAAGCAGAAAAGTAAGCACGCAACCTCAAATGAAGACACACTCCAGCACTTGTCTGGGGCTTCGCTGCCGCACCACTTGCAAGGCTTGCAAGGAACTCTTGCCCCGTCGGAGATGCTCAGGAGGAAGAAAACAAGACATGCCTCAGGCTCCGACTCTAGTAGTAGTACCATCAGTGAACAGCAGGAGCAGGGGCATAAAAAGCACTTTAAGAGAAATAAAAACCTCGAAGAGCATGCGACCTCTAAACGTGACAGCGAAGTGGCGCTGCCTGGTCTTCAGGAAACTGAAGATACACGGCATATCTCAGACTCCGATTCAAGTACTTCGCAGCTACCTGGCATCATGAGTGGGAACAAGGACCTAGGAGCACAAAGCACTCAATCAAGTGGCGGTACACCTCCACATCACGTACAAGGCTTACAACCTAGGGCTAAGGATGGAACATCCAAGAAGAAAAAGAATGAAAAAGACAAAAAACGAGACAGTAGTTCCAGCAGCCATTCAAGCAGCTCAGAATGTGACATCGTGAACAAGCAGAGTTCACAAAGAGTATCAATGAAGAGCCCCGAACAAAGCGGCCCTAGTTCAGATACTTGTACCGAGCGAGAGGCTCAGACAGAGGACAGCAGCTCCATCAGTTCTGACAACGCTAAAAAGTGGTCGCAAGCATTGGGCGAGCTTCGTGTCTCACAGCGAGAAGTACCGCAACCTGATGCAAAGAAGACGAAAGCACACGTACCCAAAGAACAAACGTCAGTACCGACTACCCGCAGTTCAACTACAGGCCATTCGGAACCTGTTGGTATCTTGGCATATGAGGATGATGCACCGAGTATGGAGGATGCAGTAGTTGCCCACAACAGCGGAACACGCACTCCTGGGATAATTACTGGCTATGAATCTAGCAATAGTGCTGGTTCTGGGAGAGAAGACCCTGCCTACCGGCAGCCGGTGCAGAAGAGGCTCAATCCTGAACACAACGAATCAACCAAAGCAAGCAGCTCAACTTCGGGTTCTAGTAGCGACCGGAAGTCTCAGGAATCTCGGAGAAAGTTTAGCAAGCAGGGGGAGTCAAAACCATGGCAGGATTATAGCACGTCAAAACAAAGTACTTCTGGTCCGCAGCTACCAAAAGCGCAGGAATCGGCGCATGTACTGCAGTCTGATCAGAGGAAGGATGATGCAAACGTCTCGCAAAGCTCTGATTCAAGCAGTTCCAGCAGCACTAAAGAAAGGTTACAACCGTCTCGGCTAAACGAGCAGGCACCCGGCACGGGGGGAGAAAGGTCAAGCAAAAGAACAGACCCTAGGCTTGCTGATGAGGACACACCACAGCAGCATTTATCAAGTGCTTCACTGCCACACCATCTCCAGGGCTTGCAAGGATCTCATGGAAGTGCTCCTACTGCTTTACTGAAGGCAAAAAAAAAGAAAAGAAAGAAGCAAAAAACGACAAAAAACTACGCCTCGAACAGTGAAAAGACTTCTCAGCCAGACGAAGCACTCGATCACACAAATCCAAAGCGTGCTAGGGACGCGCCCCAATCAGGCAGATTGCAGAGAACTACTTCGCTGCGGAGGCACGCAACGGATACAGGTAACAGCACTGACAGCTCTGCCTCAAGCAGCTCAAGCAGTGATGATGCACAGTCGTGGCAGCCTGTTGAGCAACAGCACGGGGTACCAAGCACGGGTGACAAGCGTAAAAAAATGCCAAGCAAACTCACTTCGCCAATCGATGCAGAGCCTGCCCAAGAGGGGGGAACCATTCACGGTTCAGGTGGACACAAACTGGCAGAACGCAGCGCAAGGAACCCTCTTCAATCTGATGCTCGCGTGTTGCAACAGGGCTTCAAGACACCAATCGAGAATTCAAGCAGTTTTTCTCCAGCAATGGTGGAGTCTACAAAACAGAAGACTGCCAAAGATGATAGCCTCAGGGTGCGGAAACAGACAGGGAAGCCTTCGGTAAACCCCAGTGAGAGTTGTCCCGAAGAAGAGCTTGTGGACTTCAGCAACCCCAGTGGCACCGTACAGAGAGGTGAGACTGACCTCGTTGCCACACCAGGCATTATGCACGCCTCTTCCAGTACTAGTAGTTCCAGCAGCCCCGAGAAGTCGGATGTTTACGGGAGACAGAGCTTTGTCACGGTGAAGCAAAAGCGAGTCCGTTCCCAAACACCGCAAGACGGTTTGGTCTACAGTGCTTCAAACATCAGTGAAGGCTTTGTTGATCCTGAGGCGTGTGAAGAAGTCTTGGCAGGCAACCGCAGGGACCCAGAGCAATTAGTCTCCTCCACGACTTTTGCTGATGTGCAGGCCTCAAGCCCGTCAGCATCCAGCAGCACGAGTCATACAAGTACACATATTACGCCGGTGTTGAGACAGTCCCAGAGGAGCACTACAGAGGTGTCGAAGGAGGTTTCTTGGCAGGATATGCAGGACATATCGATGAAGCTTCCTGACGAAGCACATATTTCAGCATCGACCTTTGACCAGCGTTCAAGCCACAGCACAGCCAGTGATTTCTGGACAGTCCCGCAACGCAGGAGATCCAAGAGTAAGAAGAACCTCGAGAATGAGGTGCGTGCTGTGCTGAACGGTACAGTGACCTCTCTTCCGAGGCGGAGCATGTCGCGTACTTCGAGTGGTTTCACAGATTCTGACAATGGAGCAAAGAACGCTAGTTCCGAAAAAGTATCTGCTCCAAGCATGCCTTCAAGTTACCCAAGTGTTGAAGAGCCCACACCTAGAACACAGGGTTTGCACGCTGCCATTGATCGAATTGGGTTTGGCTTAGACCCTGGCGAGGTGCCCCCCGATATTGATCTGACGTGGAAAGGGATATGGAAGCGCCCGCATAGCTTTAACATTCCTAAAAATGACAGTGGCCCACGTGGCCGTATCATGCGGAAGACACGGTCGGAGCCCAGTGTTGCATCTGTGCGAGAAACTAGGGCTGACAAACAGAGCCCCCAAAGGACTCAAGAAGAAGAAGAAGCAGAAACCCTTCGACAACAACTGGAGAGCCTGAAGCTTGATGACCTGGTACGTGATGTCGGCGACACAGGGTCCTCTGATGAGCAAGCACCGCCACACCAAACAAAACGGCGGTATAAACCAAGGAAGAAGAACAAGGACTTGCTAATACTCGCCCGGGCTGTGCAGGGGTTGCAGCGAGCGATAGCTAAGAAACCTGTAATGCAAGATGAGTCCATGTCACGTGATGAGCGGGCTTATGCCAGAAACGAGACGAGAATCGACCTTGACGAGCTCCGCAAGCAGTCCCACGAGGCTGCCGACGCCCTCGAGACCAGGTTACTCTCGTATATCGAAACGGAGCTCCACCCTAGTGAGGTCGACAAGATTGAGCTCACCATCCGAGAGGCCTTCAACTACCACCACACGGACTTCTCTGGTTTGTTCAAGCGCTTGAGCACTGTCGTTGATGGTAACAAGAGCGCTGCGCACATCCAAGGCCTGTCCATGATGTTGAAGTTCATGAACGGTTTAGACTACCAGAACAAGAACAAACGAGCGGGCGAGCTTTTTCTTCACCTCACAGCGATGCTTGCGAAGCACAAGTCAGCGCTCCCGTACGGCTTTACGTTGGAGAATATCTGCTTCGATCACCACTATATGAAAAACCTGAGCAAGATATCTGAGTACCCCCTACACATGCTGATGATCATCATTAAGTATGGCGGCGAGAGGAGCCGACACAATGCATCTGTCTTGCTAACAAAAGTTGTGGCGTACATCAACCAGGCTTGTGCTGACGCTGCAAATAGCTACGACAAAGATAGAAGAGAAGATGAAGAGTCTGAGCTGGATAGGGAGCGGTACTGCGGTGCGTGGGTGTTTGGAGAAGGCACCGAGTCAGTGTTCGTGAATGATAGGTCTTCCACTCCAAGGGACATCGCCAGAAGAATCCCTGATGATACAGGTGGGGAACAGTTGCAGTCCTTTATGACTTCGGTGATTATCGAAGAGCAAGCCAGCAACCAGATGTCGGAGGTCGAAGAGCAACCCGTCAGCACAGAGCCCGGCAAAGCACGTCAGCGGTCTAAGTCCACTGTGTTCGGCATAGCTGCCAACGCCATCACGCAGTTCCAAATTGCTAGTTTCTGGAGCTCGAAAGCTCGCTCACGCAAGCTGACCACTCCAGCTTTGCAACCAGAGGAGGCAAGACCACCGCCCAGGGAAATATGCCGGAAGTGCGGTGCTGAGGAAGCTAGCGAAGAGTGCATTGAGGATGGTGTGTTGGGCAGGGGACCACATGCTTTTGAGTCGCTGGTGCGGTGCACCCCTCTTGAATTTGCAACACGGCTTAGGTTGCCTCATGTTGTAAAGGCAATTTTAGGGATCGGGCAGAGATGGAAGGGTGTGGTAACGCGCGAGGACGATTGGGCAACAGGCGTGTCTCGCGATGGCGACGATTTCTCCTGCGAGCGCTACGTCGACGTATGGAAGGCAGCTGGTACTGAGGATCTAAGCTTCCTAAACAATTTCCCAACACGTGAGCATCAGGAACGTGTGCCAGTCTTACACTTTATTTTACGTTCCATGAAGTATCTCCATGAACCTCTGCTCTCCCAGTTCGTGAAGCAAGACAAACCTCAAGACGTGAAGCCGAATTCTCGTTTCTGGCCTGCCAGCTATTCCCCCGGATCTGGCAAGGACCTTGACGAAGGATCCTTCTCGCTCTCCGCTGAAGACGAAGCGGGCTTCGAGATAGTGCAGCACCTCCTTGCCTCTTGCGAGTTCGACAGACGAATGGAAACAAGAGACAGCACTAATCACCAAATTATCGTTAAGGAGTCTGATCAAACCTTCGCTTCGTCCCAGCGAGGGGTTGTGATACAGCCAAAGAAGTACCGCAGAATTACACAGCTGTACGACAGGTGTGGCTTGTTTGAGAAAGCGAACCACATGATGGGTCTAGCGCTGCTCATGCAGAAGGCGCCCACAGAGGTCGGGTTTGTGTTCGATGAAGGTTTGCTGCAAAGTGCACCGTACTCAATTGTTGAGCTCAACCAGCGTATCAGCGATCATCATAACGCAACACCTTCACTTCTACTGCAGTGCAGACATCTTTGGAGGTGCACACGTACGGGTGTCGAGATATTAGTTTATGACACAGAGCTTACCCTGCTGCACTGGCTGTGCTTAATCGGCGATACAAATCTGCTGACGGTATTCCTCAGAGCAACAGAAGCTGCTGACAAGGAGCAGCTCCTTGACTTTCTTTTCACGCGCACCTGCAAACTGGGTTGGACACCCGCGCACTATGCCGTGTACAGCGACAGCATAGAATGCCTGAATATACTTATGGACACAGCAAGGAGAGCTTTTGGGACATCGACACTCAACCTCGTTGCCGACGCACCTGCACACATAGGGCACACTATCAAAGGTTCTGCACGACAGATGGCGGCAGCTAGTGTTGCCATAGAGACGCTTACCGCGGAGCACGTTGAAAACATCGCAAACATACTACTGCATGATCCCACAACAGACCCAAGTCTTAAGTCACACTCTCCCAAAGGGTTTGCCCTCTACGGCTCAACAAGCAGTACAGGCACAACACCTCTGCACTTGGCCACGTTGTTCTGCCACCAAGGTTGCCTCCACAACTTACTTGATGCAGGAGCAGACCCCGTGCTTAAGACCCCCGTTGAGGAGATGGACCCGCATGACACTGCAGTGGCACTGTATAGCAGGATGCAACTTCAGGATGAGCTGAAGCGAAGGGGTGGCATGGGGTTAAACGAGACGAAGGAACGCGAGAATATGGAAAGTGCCTTGGCAGCGACCATCAACCGATTGCACCAAGAAAAGGGTGTGCAGAAGAAGCTACGGGGTATGGCCGCGCGGTACGCCATCTCGCAGATCCTCCCGCACTTGATCTTCGTTGTGCTGTTAGGCATTTTCGCCACCTCACTCCGCAGCAGCGATGATTACCTTGCCGTGAACGCAATGAACGAAGGCATCCTGCGAGAGGAGTTCATTCATGAGCGAAACGTGTCGCTGCAGGTCTTCAGCGAGATTGCTGAGTTTGAAGACCTGCATCTGTGGCTGCAGGGACCGTTTCTTGGGCAGTTGTTTCCTGGGGCGAGCACAGGGCTGTTCCTTGGGTACTGGGAGTTGGTCGGGAGCATAAGACTGTCACAGGTTAGAGGAGAGCAAGGCAACTGCAACCTGCCGTCATGGTGGTTCGCGGAGGGTGCGTCTGAGGCTGTGCGGACTAAGTTCAGAGAGAAATGCTACACAAGCGCATCTGGGAGCATCGATGCAAGCCTCACGGACGTGACATACTTCTCAAGGAAGACTGGGAGGGAATGGTCTTTGGTGCCTAACCATGCACCGGATGGAAACTACACCTTCGATATCCCTAACAACGGAGTAGAAGCAGAGCGCATCATTAAGAGCTTGCAGACAGATAACATCATCGACGCTTTCACGCGTGCAGTGTTCATCTGGATGGTGGTCTATAACCCGTCCACAAACACCTTCGCCACTGTTACCGCTCTGGTTGAGATCCCCCTTGAGGGCACACTCTACCCTTATTGGGATGTTTCGGTTGTTCCATCCCGTACCTTCTCTCTTTCGGGGGCTGAGGTCTTCTTCTACGTTGTCTTTGTCATCTACTTGCTCTGCTACACGCTGTACAACACTGTGGTGGAACTAGCTGACCTGTACGCAGCATACCTTCTCTTTAAAAAAGAGAGAGAGAGAAGAAGGAGGCAAGGCGGCGGAGATCAAAAGTTGAATTCACCAACAAAGCAACAGCTAGACCCCACACCGCCCAGTGCCAATCCCCTGGCTGACACAAGCAATGACATGTCGCACCCTTTGCTCCCTGAAGGGACGAAGGGCTCCCCTCCAGGGTCGCCACTTGCATCTACCAAAACAAAGATGCCGAAGACGAAGGTGAAGAGGAGGATCAGCAAAAGAGAACAAGAGATGGCAGTGCGTTCTAGGGCAACAATAGAGCGGCAGCCAACGCCTGTGGTAATTGCACAGCTGTCGGGTCTCATTAAAATATTTTACAAGTATTTCACAGAAGACTGGAATTTCTTAGACATCGTGTGCCTTGTGACTATCTACTTAGGGATAGTGACGCACGTGACACTCCTACAAAAACGGACAGAGATGCTAGACGAGGTGAACCAGTTCCCCCCTTTTGACGCTAGTGGCGTAGAGACGACACACTTCTACACTGCGATATCGCCGGTGAAGGACTGGACGGTGCGACAGAATGCAATTGTTGCAATTGCGTTCATCGTGCATACGATGAAGCTGTTGAAGTATGTGACGCTGGTGCCTGTTGTGGGGCCTGTGGTGAGCGCCATTGTCAACACATCGACATCGTTGAACGTGGCGGTGTTCCTCTTCGTGTGGCAATTCCTTACAGTGGTCTTTGCCTTTGGGCTGAACATTATATTGGGAGAGAATGTAGACGGCTACAAGTCTCTCTACGACACGTTCTACACAGTGCAGCGACATGTCTTGTCGGACTTCGACGACTTTGAACTATACTACAGCACGCACACCCGCCTCGGCCCATTCATGTGGCTGGCCGTAACTTACATCTGCCACCTGCTCCTTCTCAACCTCTTCATAGCTGTTATTTCTGTCGATTACACCATCAACCTTGCCACTGCTACTGACGACTGGGCATGGACCCTCCTAGAGACTTATAAGGTACGAGGCCTTAACCTCATTGACCTCACGGGCTCACTTGGCGGTGCAGGCATGTGGTACCACCTAGGGAAGCTGATCAATTCTTCGTTCCTCATGAAACGGGGCTACCCGTTTAACAGGTTAGTCATGGCGAAAGTCAAACTGGATATAGAAAACGGTAAAAACCCTGCCGAGCAGGACGTCAAGTATTTTGAACGGCACCGACACCTCAACGACTGGCACGTGGTGTGGCCCAGAGTGATGCAAGAGCAAAGAAAGGTGGAAGAGCACTCTGTTTCTGCGGCGAAAATGGTGAATTCACCGGAGTACGACAATAAGCCCAGGCATAGAAACCACACAGACGACTTTAACGACGAACCTTCACAGAGCATTGCACAGATGAGCTTGCACTCGCCGAGACGCCACCGACCCCAAGCAAGTCAGCCTTCTTCAAGGGCTAGCAGCTTCTCCAGGGCCAATTCCAGTGTGCCCAATAGATAATTCCTTTTTTTGTTTTTGTTTTTGTTTAGAACGCGAGCATCTTGACCTGTTCCAAGGTGGAAAAAAAAGAAAAGCGGTATTTTTTCTTTCTTTCTTCTTCTTGTTCTTTCTTCTTATGTAGTTGGTATTATTGCTATTATTCTTTTTGTTTACACCACAAGCGGCAAGATCCTGTCGAAGGCATCGCTTTGTGAAGGATTCTTGACATCAAAGCCTGTGGCCTTCAAAGAGTTTGATCGCTACACAGTGTAAACCGATACCCGGAAGGCTGACGCGTTCTGTTCGCCATGAAAAAAAAGAAAGCAGGCAAATTATTCAAAGCTATCAGATCACGGAAGTGCCTTGCTCAACGACACAGTCGAGGCCCACCTCCGGTTTCCAAATTGGGTTTGAGTGCTGCCTCTTGGCCTCTTGGATTTCTCGAAACACGTTCGTGAATCACCCGGATGTGGCTACTAAATGTTGTTCAACTGATGTTCTGCACTGGCAGGCTCTTGTGAGCTCTTTTTTTGAAACCAAACTACTCAGTTAACAACTTACACTTACACGAACACAAAAGAAAATAAATAAAACGCAAGCGCTTCTGCGCAACAAAAAACATACGCAGACCAAGAACTAAGACAGAAATACAAGCGCAACAAAAGAAAGGGGTGGGCAGGATGCGGTCCAGCACGTGCGCGCAGCGCAATGCGCTGCCTACACAGCTGCTGCTGATAGCAGCAATGATGGTAACGCTTCTGCCGCAAGGAGCAGGAGCGGACCAATGCGGCCCGAAAGGGCTGCGTACGGCAACGGGAGCCGTGTTGCATACCGACATAAAGCACCTGGCGGCCAGCGTGTTCCAAAAGACGGACGCGGAGATGAGTGCGAGGAAAGCAGCTGTGCTGTGTTCAAGCGGATGCACGCACACGGCACCCGACCTGACGAAGCACACTCCCATCAAGATCCAAGTGGTGAACTTGCTGGACGACGCGAAATACGCGTGCCAAGCCGAAGGGGCAACGATTGTGTCCGCGGTAGACCCCAACGACGGGTCAAGTGGAACGGTCACGTGCACAGCGGCGATGGTGATGAGCAAACTGCAGAAGGAGGCGCTGCTGGCGGCGGTGAACAAAGCCGTGATACGAGTGAAGAACGCAATCATGCCTATCCGGTACAGTGATGACGAGAAGACCGTGGCGCTGAGTGGGGATGTGGCGAATTGCGCAGCGAAGGGAACAAGGGACCCGCTGAGCAGCATCCCTCTGCAGGCTGTGACAGCCGACTTGGTTCTGTTCGTTGCGGCCAACCCTGTGAAGCGAGTGACGGGGCAAGGGACAGCAATCGACATTAACGCTGCGGGCTGGCCCTGTCATTTCGTGGAGAAGACGAACCGACCAAATGTGGGATACCTCACTTTCAACGCAGAGCAGGTGTTCGTTGAGGCAGATGAGGCAGGGTACATGTCGTCAGTGGCACTGCACGAGTTGGTACAGATCTTGGGATGGACACCTGAGCTTGTGTCAAAGTGGGTGAAATGGGATTCTGGATACTCGACACCTACGCCTTTGGCAGCGAGCGAAATCGTGACTGAAGCAGATCGCCCGAACAAAGCAAGTTATAACTCGGATGCCGTTCGCTTGCGCCTGTGGTACCTCAGCAACCCGTCATACCACAACTGGCCAGGAGTCGAACCTGGAATGGAAGGGTTTTTGTCGTGGCAGCAGACGAGCCCTGTGGGAACAACACCGAAAGCGACGTTAATGAAGCTCCCAACGGTTCTAGCGAAGGGGCGGGAACACTTCGGGTGTGCAACTCTGCAGGGGGTAGAGGTGGAGGATTATACGTTTGACGCGATGGGGTCTGGTACCGCTTTCACCGAGTTCCCTCAGATGTTCACTATGTTCTGGGAGAAGCGTATTCTGAACGGGGAGGTGATGAACATGAAGGTGGAAGTAGGGTCCGTACTATCGCCGCTCACGATCGCGCTGCTGCAGGACACTGGGTTCTACAAAGCAGATTTCGCAGCGTCTGAATCGCTCTCTTACGGGAAAAACGCAGGGTGCTGGATGCCAGAACAGCACTGTTCGAAATGGCCGACTTCGCACCAGTGTTTTTTTCATAACAGCTACTCAACACCGGCAAGCAGCAGCACGCAGTGTCTTCCGGACCGGAAGGCTATCGGACAGTGCAACGGGGTTCTCCCAACATCGCTGTTTGATCCCCCGCGTGTGCCGAGGGAGTACATCCACGCCGACACCTGGCAGTACCTCACGGAGTACCCGATCCCCGTGTACGCGACAGGGAGTCTGGACCCGTACTTTTGGGAGCACATGGCAAGGGCCTCCGGAGGTTGTGACGCGATGATGGACTACTGTGTGGTGTGGAAGCAGGCAGAAAGGCGCGAGGGGTGCCTCAGTGTCGCGAATGGAAACAACAACAACGAAGACTGCAACACGGGCTTTTGTAGTGTGTACGGAGAGTCCGGAGAGTCGTCGAGGTGCTTCGTAGGGGACGTAACGTTAGAGTCGTCGCTGGCGAGGCCACGCGGAAGGTGCCTCCGCAGTGCGTGTACAGCAGTGTCTCCTGGAAAATTCGAGCTGGAAGTGTCGGTTGGTAATACGATAGTTAAGTGCACGCAGGCTGGGAAGCTGACAGTTTCAGGGGCGACTACGCCGCTTGGTGCGCTTCAGGGTTCGATCGTGTGCCCGAACCCGGACACCTTCTGCGCAAACGAAGTAGAGAAGCCGAGGCCAGTGGAACTAGAGCTGCTGTCTGCACCATTGGTGACGCGGGCGGGTGAGGAACGCGACTTCTGGATCAAAGGGATGCAGGGGGGCGAAACTTATCGCGGCCACGTAGAAGTAGTGATGTGCGTGGTGAGCGGGGACCCATCACTGATCGACGTGTCGACGAAGGGGGCGACTTGCCAGCGCCTCGCTGACTATGACCTCACTGGGAAAGACTGCCCGGGGCTGAGCATCGACGCAGGACCGACGACAGCAGCGGAGTGCCACGCAGCGTGCTGCGCAGACTCGGGATGCGGGGCCTGGCAGTGGAAGACTAATCGGGTATGCGTCCGCGGAGCAAACGGGGCGAGTTGCACGGCCGGAGGTGCGACAATAGAGGTCGGAGCGAAAATCTCACACACGGTGACGGCAACACCTCCCGAGGGGGCGCTCGGGTCGGGCGAAACGTGTCTTGTGCAATACGTGACACGGTTCGGGTTTGACCTAGGAAGCTCTTTGTTCACGGTAGGTTACGCGCGTTTTGCGGCAACTTTCCGCACTCTTGGTGCAAAGCTCCTGTTCTATGGAAAAGGCGAAGGATTCTCGAACTACGTGACGAAAGTGCTATCAGTGGTACCAGGACTCCCGGCACGTGTGCGCTTCAGCGAGCCAGCGGAGAACTCTATGATTGGAAGCGGGCGCCCTTTCACAGTAACTCTGGACGTTGTGGACAGCCTGGGTAACCCGTCGAATGGAAGGTTGCGAGGTGCAACGTGTCCGTGGGGGTCGATGGCTGACGTCACAGACTCAGACCTCGGGGCAGACTTCACGCTGTCCATGGCAGGCAACTGCTACAAGTACTTTGCTGAGCCCCTGTCTAGAGCACAGGCTACTGCGGCGTGTGCGGCGGAAGGGGCAACCTTGGCTGGAGTCCCGTCGATGGAGGTGCAAGAGCTTCTGCGGGGGCGTGCTGCTGTGGAGTGGTGGACGGGGCTGCAGGTTGCATCAACAACGGCGCGCCCGTTCACAGTGGAATGGGACTCTGGGACGGACAACACATGGTGGAACAGCGTGTACGGGGACAGCTCCTCGTCAGACTACGCATCAGACAGTTTCGACAAGGGGTGCTGTGCAGGACTGTGGAAGGAAGGGGTCACTACTTACCAGAAGACCTCGGCGTACCTTGCAAACCCGACAATCGACCGATGCATCAAGTTCCGAAACAGCGGGGGTGCATACCGCTACGCTGCAGAGGACTGTGAAACAGCGCTCCCATTCTTTTGCCAGTACCGCCCGCATGTGGAGGTGACATTGGCGAGTGAAGACTCGAACATCGTGACGGCAGCTCCTGCAGCAATCACAGGGTCACGCTTGACGGTGTCGCTTACTGTGACGCGGAACGCTCCGACATCAGCGATGCAGTCGCCACCGAACGTTTATCTCAGCGTTGGCACATCGTCTTCTTTCATCGAGGGGGATAGACGTAACTTGTGGTTCGAAACACAGACAGCATCGAGCTTGCGCACGGTGGTACTGGACCAAGGGAGCCCAGCAAGCTTCCGGACAGTGACGGCAGGAGAGACCTTCCGCATCGTGGTGAACTCGATGGACGGTGACACGTTCGTACCGTGGTCAGAGTCAATCATGCTGAACGCGCGCTATGAGAACGGAGAGGCAACCACGACGGCATCGTTTGTGTGCACCAGCCAGGTGCAGGACCAGTGCACATGGACGGTGAGCGGATTCACGAAGGTGGGGAGGGTCATAATAACGGCCTCGTCTGGGGAACTGGACCCAATCCCGACGGCTGTGCACGTGAAGGTAGTAGCAGGGCCGCCGACGCAGATCAAGCCGCTAGAATGCCCAGTTTCCGGGAAGTTTGGAGTGGTCCTCGGGACCGCAAAATTCCAGATCTGCGACATGTATGGAAACAAAGTGTGCAACAGTGCAGGGATGGAAGTGTTCCTGTCAGGAAGTGCAAAGCAGCCGCTGACAAGCTCGTTCGTGACGAGATGCAACGGGGCAGCTACGCCAACAGACTGCTGCCGTGGGCTGACGGGACAAGGGGTGGATGTTTGCCAGGAGGCTGGATGCTTGTGGGGGACCGAGCAGAACGACCAGAAAGTGTGCCCTGCGGGAACGTGCTGCTACTCGAGGAACGGACAGGACCTGGCACCGCGGGAGGGTGGAACTGGGGTAGTCGGAGTGTCGTGGCCAGAGCCGGAGAAGCTGTGCTTCCCTAACAAGTACGGTGTACTGTACAAGAGCAGGGAACACGCGAACCCAGGGCTCGGGAACTGCAACTTTAACTTAGAGGAACACTCCGACTATGAAGACTGGTTCTACTTTACCCCGACGCGGACGGGGGTGCTCACCCTTGAAACGGAGGGGCGCGACGTCACAGTGCAAAAGCCGAACGAGTATGCAGCGATTGGTGAGATGTGTTCGCCAGTTGCAAAGGAAACAGGGTCGCTGACGCAGCACGACACATACGTGTGGGCAAACGCGCAGTACTGCGACCTGACAGGTGTATTGTCGCACCAGTGGGACGCTGTGAAGTGTATGAGTACCGCAATGACAGAAAGCGCTTGTGAATCACGATGTACAAGTGCGGGTGCTGTGTCTGGATCCAGCCCATGCATCGGTTATCAGTACTCCGCTCTGTCGAAGGAGGAGAAAGGCAGGAGTTTAGAGAGAGAGTTGACGGTGAACGCGCAGCGCATCGGTTGTACGAACCCTGGAGTGAACTGGGATACGACAGTGCTGAGCACAGTGTCCCAAGCGACAAGGATAGCGCTGCTGTTCGAGGCGTGCAAGGCGGTGCGAGACAACAGCGGAGCGACAGCACAACAGACGGAAATGTGTTGTGGGAAAGATGCTTCAGGGGCACCGCTCCCGTGCACAGTGACACAATGTCAACCGCTGACACAGTGGGCGAAGACGTCATGCCCGGCAACACACCCCTTCGCCTATGTTGACGGGTCAACGGGAGATCACCAGTGCTGCTCTGATTCAACGTTGACAGGCACAAACGTGCAGGGGAGGAGCTGCACGCCTGGAAACTCCGTGAAATGCCCTGCCCTGCAAGCAGAAGACGCAGGGGGTAGCTACACAGTGAGCGTGACCTCAGCGATCCCGGGGAAGGCCGCAATCACAGCTATCTTCTGGGGAACGAAGGGAAGGGTTCCAGGAACTCACTGGGTGGCTCTCGCAAGCGCCTCGGCGTCGGACTGTCCCACTGAACAAGCATGGGTACTAAGTGATCCACAGGGAGACGGGGATATCGTGGCTTGGCTGGCGTGCACGGTATCCGGTGGGGCAGCCGATCAGGTGCAAGTAACTGGGCAGCAGTTCCGTTCGCAGTCTGTGCGTCCAGAGAGGATGTTCTTGGGGTGCTACGCGAGCGGGTCCTCAGTGGCGTGGACGAGCCCAGTGATCCGTGCGACAGTTGATGCATGTGCTGAGTCATGCCTCGGGTTCGACTTCTGGTCCATGGGGTGTGCAAAGGCTGCAGGAACGTTTGAGTGCCGTTGTGGATCAGGGTCACTTTCAAACCCCCTGGAGCCGTACCTGTGCTGGGGGGGGAACTCCTCCGCAACATGCGACGGAGGCACAGAGCAAGGGTCGCACGGAGACGTTACCTACGGGACAGGGGGAGACGCGACGATCGCAGTGTACGGAGCAAACACAAACACCACCCTCCAGGGACAGGTTCCGTGCACAGACTTCTACTCCTTCGATGAGAGGCGCTGCGAGTTGTTCATGGAGGGGCGAGACGTGGCGGATCAGATCCTGTATGCATCTGGCTACGAGGACTTCCAGCGCGGGCAGCGCGGGAATGACAACGGGCTGACGAATCAGTTGCTCACGGCAACAGCTGCAGTTGCGGGGTCCGGAACCACAATCTGTAAGAAAAGGGGTGCTACTTACAGGATGGGGAAGAAAGGTGATTACAGTATGCAGGTGTTTGGGCCTGTGCAGACACAAGCGGAGCTAAAATCGCCATGGCTGTTCCTCTCGAGCCTCTGGACATGTGCACCATTCAACGTAGCCCCAGTAAACCGCACAGCCGCGCAGCAGTGGAGTGGTAACGTGGAGGTTGGGCAGTGGTACGTTGCGAAGGTGAACGCTCTGGAGAAGCGCTCGTCGTGGCCGTCTGCACCCCCGATGTTCACGGTGATTCAGAGGTACTCGGGGATGAACGGTGCCATCGCTCCGACGGACGCTCTGCTCGGATGCGGGGCGTCGTCTCCCGACGATGGTGAGGACTCGGATGCGGAGTGCACACCTGGGAAACCGTGCAACCCTACATGCGGTGTGGTAGAGTTCAACGGAGCACTCCTGGAAGGTGAAGCAGGCCAGTGCTCGAGTCAAACGCTGCAGCTCTCAGCTACGTCACCAACGATCGCAGAACCCGGGGTGTGCAGAGTTGCCATGGGATGCGTTGAGTTCCAGCTCACGGTACCTGCGGAGATCACCTCAGGAGATATTGTCCCTGCTGGGGCAGTTTTCTTTAAAGTAGTGTCGTCGGGGATCCCAAGTGGCTCAGGGACAGACCCATTGGACCAGATGACGACGCAAGGGGAGGAGGTGGAGTGGATGTTAACGGTAAGGGACTGCAACGGGATGGTGGTGAGAATCTGGTCCTCATCATCAGGTTCTGGTTCGGGGGCCCTCACGGGCACGTTGATGCCTGTGTGGAGCTCGAATGGGCTGTCATCACAACCCGAGTGGGCACCGAAGGGGTACCTTGGTGTATGTGATGAGTTGCAGTTCACGCTCTCGTCGCCGTCGCACCCTGTGAAGACGGTGCGTGCCCGCACAACTGTGATCCCAGCGAACCCTCACGAAGTGTCGATCGTACAGAACATCCCTGCATGCTTTGAGGCGTGCGATCCGGCGGTGGTGTTCGGCTGCTCGCGCCTCACCTGGTCGGTAGAGCTTCTCACGCAGGCGGGGACACGGGCGACGACAGCCGCCGGAGACAACGTACGCTGCATGGCATCCGTAGCGAGGCAGGACCCTGGTACTGGTGTGTGGAGTCCATCGCAGTTTGCTGTCGGGGCATCGATCGAAGCGACAACCACGAACGGATTTGCTTCATTCGAAGCTGCGTACACTGTACCAGGAAACATCAAGATCACAACTGTGTGTGAATGCTCGACATGTGCGATGGACGGGCGGTCAGTAGTGCTGGCTGGGGGAGCAGCAGGATCGACTGAAGTGCTTCCTGCGGCCCCATCTCAGCTTGCATGCACGCGGAGCCCGGATGCAGAAGCCGGTGTACTGGCAACAGCACCATTTCCAGTAGCAGTTGCTGTTCGCGATGCTTACGGAAACTCTGTCGGAGAACGAGTGGAAGGAATGAACCTCATGGTGACGGCATCAGGCCCTTCTGGTATACTTTCTGGGACCGCTCGTTCTTATGCAGGGAGCTCGGGCGAGGCGCTGTGGCATGGATTGAGTTACAACAAAGCGGTGTCAATCTCGCTTCGCGTATCTGTGATGCGCCCTTTCCTCGGGGGGTCAAACGAGTGGAAATATGACGGGTGCTTCAACGATATGGATACAAACCCTCTCATCGGAGGGGCCTCGTGCGATAAGAGAGTGGTGCTCCCTGGGATGACACCGGAGATCTGTGCGAAGGAGTGCAGCATGTACCCCACCATGGCGATGACGTCCGCGAACCCGGGGGCTCCTGCCACGATTTGCATGTGCTCGCGAGCGAAAACCCTCGTAGCATCGTATGGACGTGCGTCGCGATCGTACTGCGCGAACCCAGGGTGCGCAGGAGACACAAGCAAGCCATGCGGGGCAAAAGTGAACACCGATGGACGCTACGTTGCGGTGTACTACAGGGACACTCTGTACCCGCATCCGATCCCCCCCGTGCAGTGTCCAGGGTTCGATGTGCACCCAAATCGCCCTCACTCACTGCGCCTGGTAGGGCAACCTTGCTCAGACAGCGGGGAAGAAACCTATGAAGGGAGGTGCGGTCAATCGGACATGCCCGGGGCGTGCAAACAGGCGGCAGTTGGTCAGTCTCTAATTTTCAATGTAGATGTGCTAGACGCAGGAGGCAACCTTGCGGACACAGCAGGGCAGTACCAGCACCTTGCAGCGAGTGACGGCAAGTGCCACTCCGTAGTGAGTGTGACTGAGGGCACAAAGGGCGGACTCACACCGACAGAGACGGCATGCAACGCAGCAAACCCTCGGGATCCTCGCGTATCGCTGACGATTGCAGCAGCCGGAGACCCTGGGAGCTTCTCAAATGGGGGTCCGCGTTCCTACCGCTCGCTTGGATCTCACCTGAGGTTTGTGGCAGCGTATACCAAGGCAGACTGCTTGGTAGTGAAAGCTGTGGCGGATGGGCTGCTGAGCACGAAAGTGTCGAACGAGTTGTGCTTCCACGCAGGGCCCGTGACTACGATCGAGGTGACCGGAACACCAACAGAAGTGGCAGCGTTCGCACCGTTCCCCCCTTCACGGGCGACAGTGACAGACGCACTCGGGAACGTGGTGCGCTGGAGTAACGAAAGGGTACACATTTCGCCTCATGACGACGGGACGGAAGCCGGGGCGGACTCAGAGTGCTTGGATGCCGGACTTACTCGATCGCTAAACAGTTTAAGCCTTCCAGGGAGAGTTGCACCCGACGGGTCGCAGTCGACAGAACCGTACCAGCCAACCGCTTTCCTCACAGCAGGGGAAACTACCTTTGGAGGGTTCACTTACCACGCACTGGAGGACGGGTTTTCGACGGAGTGCTTCCGTCTCATGGTGAGGTTGAAGAGGGACTCAGCGGTACCACAAGTATACGGATGCTCACCTAGCGACTCGCTAGATCTGATCTCGAAGCTCTCTATCACTGAAGATGAATACAGCACGGTCGAAGGGTTGTCTGATAGGATTGTGATCACAGGACCCAAGCTGGTACTACTGCAGCCGCAGTCAAACCCGCTAAAGGTGCGAGCTGGAGAGTTCTTCAACGTGCGGGTGTCAGTGACACTTGGAGACGGGCGAAAATGTTGGGAAGGAGGAGTCGTGTGTGACATCAACTTCTCAGTGCGACTGGAGCAACTGAGCGGCCCAAGCAGAGTGTGCCAGAAGTGCAACAAGGACGTGGCAGCGAGCAGCGGTGACGTTGCTTCAATCAACTACTTAGACCGTAAAGTAGCGGGGACATACACTTATGCAATCTGGGCAAAGGCGGCAAGTGGGGGGAGCTTTGCCCCGATCTACCTCACGGTGATCGTGGTGCCAGACCAGCCGTACGCGCTGGAGTTCCTGTCCTGTCCAAAGAACAGCTTTCAGATGGAGACGCATATCGCAGGGAAGACCTTCGAGAGGAAGGTACAGGTGCAAGACAAGTATCGAAACCCGACAACTGGGTGGGAAAACCCAATTGTGCTCGCTGCAGAGTACCGCAGGGGGTCACTGAAGCTGCGGGAGTGGCAGTCGGCACCACCGACGGCAACAGCAACAACGTCTCCGACCGCGCTTTTCCAGGTTTCCATCACGCAGGCGCTGTTGGGAGACATGTATACAGTCGTTGCAACGTCGAGAGGGCTGTATACCCCGAAAGCAATCCAGCAGAGCGGGTCGCAGATTGCACAGCTGGGTGGAAACACTGGGTCATCAGCGGTAGCTGCACCAGCGCCGAAACAGCTGGAACTCGCGCTCGCGCTGTGCCCGTACATCGCGGTGAAGCCAGACCGACCGGTGAAATGCAGGGCACGCATCGATGTTGGTAGCAAGGACCGCTCGATGCTGAAGGCAGGGTCAGACTTCATTGTGAAGGTGCAGTTTTTTGACCAGTATGACAATCTTATAACGCAGCAGCTGTCGCAGGCGGGGAGGGAGGCAACAGTTTCGCTACACGCACCTCCTAGCGGTGTGCAACCTAAGGGAAGGCTGCAAGGAATAACGAGGAGAGTCGTGACAGGGGCACAACTGGTGTTCCCGGGACTGTCTTACGAGAAGGCACCGGACACGATCACAGTTGCAGTTGCGGTTCCTGGAGTAGAAGAGATCGCTGCGTGCATGACCGAGCCCCTGCGCATCATCCCTGACGACCCAAGTGAGCTGAAGATTGTGGAAATCAAGGAGAAGACCGGGGGGAACGTAGCCAAACCAGCACTCGCAGCAATTGTTGGGCCCTCTGGTGGGGTAAGCGGCTCTCCGCTCTTTGCAGGGGAAAAGTTCTGCGTGGGGGTCGAGGTGCGTGATCGCTTTGGAAATGTGGTAGACGAAACGGACCCTGAGGTGAGGAAGCGCTACAGGGCAGCGACTTCGCAGGGACCTACGGGGATGATCCCGCCGTTTGTGCCGCGCCCTTTCGGCGGACTTGGGGGACCACCGGGATCCTTCAGTCCGGGAGTGGTCGAGCCGACCCCACCTGGAATACCGTCGCCTCCCGGCCTCAGTCTGCTGCAACTGTTGGGTGGGGGTCCACCTCCGAACCTTGTGCCGCCAGGTGGGCCTCCTGGGATTGGTGGTATCAGACCACCACTTCCGCTTGGAGGAAGTGGCCCCCCGACGCCGCAACTGGTGCCGTCGAAACCCGCTATGCGTATAGTGAGACTGACGAGGAAGCAGTGCACACCAGACGCTTGCAAGAGCGGGTCTGAAACGCTTAAGGGAACGACGAGCCTGTCGAGGCGGGACGGGAGATACAAGTTCTGTGAGATGTGGTACGAGCACTCTGAGTGTATCATTGTGAAAGCGTCGTCAGAAGGGCTGCGTCCGGACACAACACAAAAGATCTGTGTAGACCATGCAATCTGGGCCTCGCTGCAGTGCGATTCAGAAGTGAGAAGGGTACCGCAGTACCGTCCGATGGGCCAGTTCCTGGGTACGCTGAGGGACAGATATGGGAACTTAGTGACGAACTGCGCACGTGACTTTGCCGGGGGGTGCTCAATAAAAATACAAGAGATGGAGGAGGGTGACGGGTACACCCCGGGTGGCGCACTGACAAACCCCGGACTGCCATCGGGCCAGCTTGTTGCAACAACAACACCTCAGGGGAACCTCGAGGCGACAGCAGCGTCCGGAAGTCCATATGTCACTTTCAATAACCTCTACTACACAAGAGGACGTCCTCAGTCAGACCCACTCCGTCTAGAGCTAGCAGGGTCAGCCTCTGTGAGGGCAGCTTGTAGCGGTCCGGAAGCTTACCCGATTGTAGTTGTGGGACTGCGCATCTTGTGCGTTGACTCACCTGCGGAGGTGACAGCGGGAGAGGAGTTCATGGTGTCAGGAGAGGTAAGCTATTGGAATGCGACAACGGACTCATTTAAAAAGGTGACATGTCCCGGAAACAGACAATGCGAAACGAAATCGTTCCTCTCGGCAACGGGATCATCGAGCCCAAAAGAAGAGCAGCGCTTCAACCTGCGCAACGGGGCGAGCGGTGTGCCAACGGCAGTTCCGGGCTGCTCTGCGTTCGGAACGGAGGCAACGTGCACGGCATCAGGCTTCCCTGAGTGCAGCTGGGCGACGCGCATGAAGTACCCGTTTGACATGAACACGGGAGCGGCATGTCAAAGCTCAAGTTTGACAGGTGTGATGGCATCGGCTGGTGAAGTGGAATTCCTGAACTTGCGCTTCCACCGCACAGGGACTGTGACGCCTGTTATCACACCGCGCTCACCGACGGTGAGCACGCAAGCGTGGATCGCAGGGCTGCCAGTCCCTACTTCAGACGAAGAGGATGAAGCTCCGCCAGGAGAGTGCCCACCGCTGAAAGTGGTGGCTGATACGGCCTATGAGCTCTGCATGGGATCGACGATTGGGGTAGGGAATGCTCCAGCTCCCGCGGCAGGAACAGGGTTGCTGCTCGCAGTAGGGTTCCAGAGTGCTCCGTTCTCCATTGTACAAGGGCTTCTGTCGAGGCAACTGTGTTCTGCGGAGTGTAAGACGCGCGTGAGGTGCAGGCGATGGACGTACACTCAAGACGAAAATTGCGAACTCAGGGATGCAACATCTGATACTGCAACGGTGGCACCAGGAGCGGTTAGCGGCTGCAGTGTTAACTACGTGGCAGATGCAGTGTGTGCAAGCGCAGTCCCCGCTGGTGGGTGTGAGAAATGCGTTGCGAACCCAGTTGGGTCGTGCGGAACTTGCCCTCCGTCAACGGTGCTGGCAGGGCAGCCACTCACTTTCGCAGCACGCGTGCACGATATGTTTGGGAACCTCCTGGACGAGCGACACACAAAGAAGGTTGAAGTAACGTGTCGCGCAACGTCAGGGCCGAGGCGCAACCCCATGTACGAGGCGCGGCTGTATCCATGGGGCACAATGAAGTTGCTCTCAGCACAGTTCGAGGATGGGACCCTTGGGATTGCTTCAACTGTGACACCAAAGATCAAGGTAACGGGGACCTACGGAATTACTTGTTGGGCAGATGTGTGGGAAACAGATGGGACGATCCGCTCCGGGTTGCCTGCAGAGACAAACCCTGAAGAGGAAGGTGGAGTGGTGTGGACACCCGTTCTGAACAGGCAGTCGTACGATGTGGGGGAGAGCACCTTTGATCGTCTCTTGGAGTCAGCCCCGAACAACATTCTGAAGAGGGCATGCCCAGGGTGCCCTGGGCGCTTGCATCGTGAGATCTACATGCGCCGCTACACGGCACCCGCGGAGGGGACTACCTCCGTCTACGAGATGGTGAAGAGCCGCTGGACCGGGGGTGCAGACCCAGTCCCCAGAAATGTACTTGGGGTAGACTTCAAGCTCTACTCCACCTACGAGGACGCCCTAGCGGGGACAAACGATTGGACCTACTGCACGTCGGGGGAAGAGGCGATTTGCCAGGCTTTCAGCGGGAGCGAGACTGCGTGCAACGGTGCGCGCTTCTGCTCGTACAACACAACGACAACGGAATGCAGTTCTATCGAAGTAGGGTTCCCCGGGTGGTGTGACGTGTTCCAGTCGGACAATGACGGGAACTGGAATTCATGGGAGTCGGAGGCTTCCGATGCCACGGTTGCAGGGGATGTGACTTTCTACATAGAGACGGCACCCGGGTGCTCCGAGGTAGACGGGAAACCGCTGGGAACAAGAAGGGAAACCGTGGGTCCCGCAGGCTCGCTCATGGAGTGTGTCGCGATGGTGAAGCAAATGTACCACGGGTTAAGCCAAGAGGAAGCGGCTGGGGCGTCGTGGGTAGACAACAAATGCTTTGCAGAGTTCATTGTGTCGTCAGGCTCGAGGACGGCAGGGTGGGCCACGGATACGGCAACCCCGTCGGCATGGAGGTCGTGCCAGTTCATCCAGGTGGAAGAGGCAACGTACTACCCAGGGACAGGAAACTGCCATTGTGAAGACGAGCGCTTGCAGACAAGGTTAAGGTGCCCGTGCTTTGCACCGCCGCCCAGCGACCCGAGGCTGCGCAAAGAATGCGGAGTGGAAGTGCTGCCGGCAGCAGCGGACCACCTAGAGTGCTTGGTGCGCTCGCCCGACGTATTCGCAGGAGAAGATATGTCTGTCGTGGTGTCGGTGAGGGACCGCTTCTCGAATAGGAAGACTGGTCTCTTCGGAAACTCAGTGTGGGTCACCACAGAGGGGCCAGCGGAGAATGGTGGTTTAGTGCCGATTATGCCGAATGCACCTTTGGAAGCCGGTGTTGCGGACATTACACTGCAGTACCACACTGCCGGAACCGTGACTATCCGGGTGGCAACAGACTTGACAGGTTTGGCAGGGAGGCCGTTTTCTTGCCCCGCAAAAGTGTTAAACATCGGGATATGTCCGCCGTGGAAGGTGTCGTGTGGGGGCATCCGTCCGCTGTGCTGCGCAGAAAAGCGACCTTGCCCTGGTGCGAACATGATGGCTACTTGTCCCGGAGACATGACACGCCTTGCGTTCCTATCGGAGCCGAAAGAAGTGCCTTGCGAAGATGATGGACACATCACGTCGGAGAGGCGCTTCCCAACGATCAAAATCGGAGTGTTTGACGGCCACAACAACCTGAAGAAGCTGACGGCAGTGAATGTGACGCTGGCAGTCGCAACTGACGGGCCTGAGGGTGTTCTCCCGACAGGAAAACTGAGTGGGACACTTTCAAAGCTGACAGTGGGTGGTGTCGCAACTTTCGACGACATTTCATATGATGTAGCAGAGGTGATCCGATTGAAGGCCGGAGCGATCGAGAAGGATGCGGTGGTGTCAGGAGCCACACTGCGTCTGCAGATGAGGTCCGCGAACATCGTGCGAGTGTGTCCTGGTGATATTTGCCGCCTTGTAGTGGAGCAGGCCCCCGCAACGTGCACGTTTGATGTTGTCAGCGCAGACCCCGTCGTAGTGAGGGCAGAGGACCGCGCAGGAAATTCCCTCCTTCCTTTCCAAACAGAGGACTGTCAGATCACCCTGTCGGTTGCTAGGTCAAACAAGGTCACGCAGTCGTCTCAGGTGAACGACCCATCGAGCATCCAGGACGACCCGCTTCAATGGCAGCGCCTAGCAGATGCTGTACCCACGGCGCAAAATGACGAACAGTTACTCCAAGAAGAGCTTTTAGAGAGGGCTCTGTACATGCACTCCGTTTCTCGCGAATCGGACGAGTCATTCGTGGTGTACGGGGGTGCTACGGTGCTTCCTGGCCTGGGGAAGACAGTAACGACAGAAGTGCTCGCAGCAAGGCCATCGTTCCTCCCGAACGGTGCACCCAGTCTGCGTGGGACTGCGTGGAGATTCAACATGCGCGAGCGGAAGTGGATGAAACTATGGAGCCCACCAACGGATTCGAGCGGCGCAGGCACGGAATACCCTGCAGCGAGGTTCGCACATGTTTCCGTGGCAGTGAGCTCAAGCACTGGGTCCAGGGAAACCTATTTGTTTGTATTCGGGGGAAGGACTGAGTCGGCTACATGCTGCAGCAACGAGCTCTGGAGGTTCGGCCCTCTCTACAACGGGAGCAGCGAGATGCTGTCCGACTCGCCGATGTGGGAGAAGCTGGACGTGTCTGGAGGGCCAGTTGGAGCAATCCATATGGCCCACTCCACGGGGGTTGCGCATGGGCAGAAGTTGTACGTATTCAGCGGGATTGGTGGGGACAACACAGTTGACATGGCGAACGCGCCGGTCGCAGGCGGTGGTCTCGGGAGCAACCAGCTATTCTCAGTAGACCTGCAAGCAGCGCTCGGGACGAGCGTGGCGGGGGTAAAGCTTAACTGGCAGAGAGTGAAGCTTTCGACATCGTCGCCTCTTCCGCGTGGTCGTGTACAGGCCTCATCGGTCCTCCACGAAGGGAAATGGTACGTGGTGGGCGGGGCGTTCTGGCCTAGCTCAACATCGAGGGCAACACCGACTGGTGAGGTGTGGTCGCTCGACCTGGAGGAGATTACGTCGTCCGGAATTGGGATGTGGAGACTGGAGAACGGAGTCGGGCCTGCGATGGCAGGCGGGGCAGTCGCGCTTGATCCTCTCCGTGGTCAGATCCTGGTCTTCGGGGGCTCAAGCTCAGTGACCGGCCAGTTTGGGGCAAAGGTAGCAGCGAAGTCGTCGGCGGATGTGCAACGCTTCGATCTGGAGAAGCAACGCTGGTTGACAGCACCTGACAACGGACTAACAGTTGGGATGGCGGGGTGCACATCACGCGCAGGACTTGTGTGGAGTGGTTGGAATGTAACGACAACCGGCGAGTCGGACGATGGCACACCAAACTTCCTGACCCGGTGCGGCATGAAGGATGAAACGGGCTGCAAGGTAGGAGCAGCAACATGCTCAGCGCAGTCCACTCAGGTGGCATGCCTAGCTGCGGCAAATGCCACAGATGGGTGGCTGTGCGGCTGGGACGCGATGCTGGAAACGTGCGTTGAGGGGTGCGTTTGGAAAGTAGGTGGAGACACGGACACAGGCGTGGTCCCTGCAAAGCGCACCTTTGCAGCTCAGGCTACCGGTCAAGTGTACATGGATCCTGCTGATGGACAGACCAAAGTCTACTTCTTCGGTGGAGCAGCTGCCCCCTCACCTGAGTCGTCGATTCTGTGCCGAGACTACACGGTGACGAACATCCGAACAAACACCGAGGTGGCGATCTACTGTGCTGGAGACTCGGAAGTGTGGACGCTTGGTCCGCTGGCACGTGCGAACAGCGACCCTTACAAGAGACACGCTTGGGATACGTTGCCGTTTGGCCAAGCCTGCAAAGACCCGGATGCAATGGCAACCGGAAGCAACTGCGGAAAGGTCGGTTGGAGATCCAGAAGGAAATGCGAACGAACGACGGCTGCGGATGGAATCGCTGTATGTGTGTGGACGGGTCAGACCGGGTTCGCCGAGGAGCAGTGTGATGCCGTAGACGGGGCTGGGTGTGCAACTCTCAGTGGGGCAAGGTCGAGGATCGAAGACTCGACGGCAGAGTTTGACCAGGTGGCGGTGAGTTCTGTACGAGCCCTCCCTGGGGATTACCAGTACTGTGCTGGAAAGGACGCTGCCAACACAGACAAGTGCGACGCGCTGGCAACGGAGGCGCAATGCATCGCTGACGCTGACTGCCACTGGCAGGTGAGTTCGTTAACGAGGCAAATGGCAGTGCAGCTGCAAGCGACAGTGAAGTGCTCGAGGCCTCGCCCTCGAAGCCCATGCCCGACTGTGCAGCCCGTGTTGCTTCCGCTGGTTAGGTGTGCAAGGTGCCAACTTACAGTGATGCCTGGAGCGACTCCGCGGACAGGTCCAAGGTCTGCTCTTGCAGGGAAGCATTTCATCGGAGGCACCGGCAACGATGCATCACCATTTGGTAACTTACACGGAACTGGTCCGGTCGAGGTGGGGGTGACCGGTCCGCTTGGAAGGAAACTGAATGCGGACGACTTGACGGAGGTCATTGGGGGCACAGGGATCAGGTTGAGGATGGTGCGATTC
Source organism: Diplonema japonicum (assembly GCA_964019335.1). Lineage (NCBI taxonomy): Eukaryota > Euglenozoa > Diplonemea > Diplonemida > Diplonemidae > Diplonema > Diplonema japonicum. The sequence goes on from OZ025657.1 coordinate 780,211, forward strand.
TCGCCACCGACTGCATCTGTATCGGCAGATCCGCTGCCACCCCTGGACGTGGTTGACGACAGTGTGACTCTCGGGGACGGTGTTACGAAGGTGCCTGGAGCAATCTTCAACTCGGTGAACTGGAGCATTAGCAATGCGCCGTCAGCTGCGTGGATCCTCGCAGAACACGACAATGGGGTGTGCCAGGACAGTCAACCGTGGCCGTTGAATGTGGTTCCTGACGAAGCGTGCGACTGGATAATCTCACAGAGAAGGACAGTGAGGGCGGGAGAAGCATTTTCTGTGAACGTACTGCTGCAGGACACTCTTGGAAACATTGCCTACTGTGGCGTGCAACAGGATGCATGGAGGAAGCCGGTGAAAGGCGGGCGCGTTCTAAGGTCGTCTTCGCTGGTCCCAGACTGGGAAGGGTGCAAAAAGCTCTGTGATGACAACGCTAGGTGCATAATGTGGAACTACGCGGCAGATGACGTAGAGGTGTCCGTTGCAGCAGGGAAAGAGCTTGTACCCGCAAAGACATGCAAGCTATACCGCGGGGTCGGGAAGATCGAGCTGAACGGATGGATGCGCGTCGAAGGAGCGGTGACTGGTGTCCCCGGAACTATCCCGTGCCCGGAGGGGGCTTACCTGAAGATGGAAGCAGCAGCTTCATCGTCGATAAAAACAGGAGAAGTGACGCCACCACAGGGCCAGCTCTTCTCGGAGAAGCATGGGCTAGGGGAGTCTGTGTGTTACTTGTCAGAAACCTTGGAGGGGCTGGAGGCAAATACCAAGGAACAGTGCCTGCAGTGCTGCCGAAAGAATGGGCAGCCGTACCTCGTGGAACACTGGAACCCAGCGGACGAGACGTACGTGTGCGGGTGCTCAGGGGCAGGTACAAGTGGAGACTGGACAGAAGCAACAAAGTGCTTCGGCGAAGCAGCTGAGGGACTTGGACGCTACATCACCGTGTCAGAAGTAATCAAAGAATTCCGAGAGAAGATAGACAACCACGCACTAACTTACGACACGTTGTGGCACAACCGAGCCGAGTCAATAGTACTGCTGTTCGAACACACTGTGAGAATTGACTGTCCTGTGCGTTTCTCGCAGGAGATCGTGGTTACGCCGGGAGATCCGCACCACCTGAACCGTGTGGAGGCTCCAACAAAAGTGTACGCTAGCCTTTGCGGGCCCGACGAGGCATTTGAAATATCATTTGAGATCGTGGACTTCTGGAACAACCGCGTGAAGGTTGGCCACAACATGGTGCTCCAGCTGCACGAAGGAACGGGCTACCTGGATGGCGAGGTGGTACAGTCCGTTGCGGGGCTAGTGAAGTTCACAGTAGAGTACTCTGTGGCAGAGAGCATTGTGCTGCAAGCGGTAGATCTGGATATCTCAGGGGGTGGGGAGGAAGAAGAAGAACAGGAAGAAGCGGCGGAGGCGCTGGAGCTCAGTGCAAATGCACCGAAGTGTTTGGAGAATTGCTATGGAAACAGCTGCAAGAATCCAACCCCAAGCAGGTGCTGCAAACTAAGCGCACGGATTGAAGTGCTCTCCGGGCCAGCCTCGAAATTGGTGACGACAAAGCAGCCGCCACCTAAAGCCAGGAGTTACGCAGGCGGTGAATGCTCTTCGTTCTGGTATGAAGTGGAGCTGCAGGACATGTGCGGGAACCCGGTGACGGCAAAGACAAGCGGAAAATACGCACCAGCCTACGCAGATGCTGAGCTGGAGATCTCGGTCGGAACGCAGAATCCAGAGCTGTACGACGTGGAGGAGGGAGAGGGACCACGTGACGTGCACGGCATATTGAGTGATCTCGTTCTTAGGGATGGTAAAGCAAAGATCGAGGCGACGCACTCGCGTGCAGATTGCGGGGTCTCGATGACGGTGTCCGTGGGTGGTGCCGCAGGGGCAACTATTCAGCCTGCTATGCCAAACGAGGTGTGTGTAAGACACTGCGTACCAGACCGTCTGCGCATCGTGGAGCCAGCATCGTGCCACGATACGACACTTGAAGCGCTGGCAGTGACTGGGGCAGCTTACACCATGTCGCCTATCGAGGTGGTGGTGTTGGATGGTGATGACAACTTGTGTGACACAGAGAACCCCATACTAAGTCGCAGGATCGGATGTTACAAGGACCAAGCTGGGACGGCGATGCCGAACCCCATGCTGATCCCAGAGGCGGACTTCTCGATTGAGGCGTGCATGAAGGCATGCTCGAGTGGCGGCTTTGACCACTTTGGTTTGCAACAGGGGAGCCTTTGCTACTGCGGGAGCGGTACCGAGTACGCAAAGTATGGAGAAAACGAGGAAACTGATTGTGGGACACCGTGTTCAGGTGGGATGGACCACAACTGCGGGGGAGAGAACGCAAACGCGGTGTACCAGATCATGACTTCATACGCTGTAGTGCAACTGAACGCCCGTGATTACCGTCTGTACGGTGGTGGGGTACTGGACCCACGTGCAACAGAAGACTCGACGGCAGGGAACGGTGGCGAGCTCGTTGGGGAGCTTACATCGCCGACAGTGGCAGGAGAGGCGGTTCTGGATAACGCAGTGTGGGTTCCGGATGCTGGAGCGACGAGGCGCGCATGCAAGCAGAACCCGCTTGGAAACGAGAACTGCACAGGTCAGATCACGATTCAGGCGGTAGACGCAAGCGGGCAGGTAACGGGAGACTCGTGTAACATGGAAGTGAAGGCGGACCAGGTTACATGCAAGGCAGGAGTACTGGAGACTAGGGTCGGAGAGCGCTTTGACCTGTGGTCGTGGATTAACCCCGTGTCAGGGCAGACGTTGCAGAGCGATATCAACATCACAGTGTTTGATGAGAGTGGCGACCTAGTTGCAGATCCGCAGGATGGGGTGAACGGCGTGATGCGCGGAAACTTCACGCGTTTCGTGATGCCGATCGATAAAATGGCGGTCCCGAACACGCGGGATGAGGCTGTGTGGTTCAACGGTCTCTACTACCAGAGCAACATCCCGCGGACAAAGGGGTCTGTGACGCGTAGGATCAAGATCCAGTCGACCTACGCGCAAGAGTGCACGGTGACGGTGAAGGTGTGGCCAGGAAGGTCAAAGACCTGCGCTCTGACACCTCCGCAGAGGTCATGCTTCTCAGCAGGCGAGCCTTTCAACGCAAAGATAGAGGTGCGGGACGAGGTTGGGAACCCAGTGGCGAAAGACCGCGTGAGGTGCCTGGTGCGCCATGCTGGAGCGTCATGCCCTGCACCGTTGAAGCTTGTAGGAGCGGTTCCCCAGAGCGCGGGCGAACTGGCGTCGTTGAAGAGGCTGTTCAACGAAAATGAACGCTCCGAGATGCTGCGTCTTGGGGTGATGACAAGAAGGAGGAGCGGTGTGCTGGAGCTGTTTGCCGAAGACACGCTGCAATACATCGGCGACCTGAGCCCGTTTGGAGCCGGCGGGATTGCCTGGTCTGGTGGAGTGCCACCTGCAGATATGGCGGTGCTGGCACAGCAGGTGCAGAACGGAGAGATGTGTATCGCATTGAGCAAATCGGTGCAGTTTACGCCGAGCCCGTCAGCGGCAGTGACTTTCAAATACGAATGGAAGGTTGTGGATTGCGGCACTCTCACAGAGAGCGTCTGCTCGGACGTTGCGGCGGGTGCTGATTGCAATGGAGCGGCCTCCACAATGTCTGTGGCGAGAATGTCGCTTGTCGGCTCTGTGATCGGAGAAGGCGGGGAGGACGAGATCGATGGAGAGACGATGATCCCTGCTGACTCCGGTCTCATGGAGTTTGTTGGGCTGTCGTACACTCGCGCAGCCAGGAGCAGACAGTTCTCCGTGACGGTGGCAGGGCCAACCGGGGAAGATTTGCCAGAGTGTTCAGACGTGCAGTTCATCTTAGACGTGTCACCGGCACTGCCACGCGAGCTCTCGTCAGAGATCTGGGCAGATGAGGAAGTTGCCCCAGGGGTAGTATGCATGAGCTGCAGCCCGCACGATGAGTTCACCATCAGAGTACGAGCTCTCGATGAGTACGGGAACCATGCTGGTAGCTGGGAGTGTCCGGCACCACACAATCTGGATGTGAGGCGGAAGGTCGGGAGGCTGAACCTGCAGGTTGTGGAAGGGACTGGCAGGTTGGTAACGAGGAACGGGAGGAGGCACCGTGGAGCGTGGCCCGGGTACAAGTTGCACCAGGGAACTGTCGAATTCCGTGGGTTGCGCTACACGAGGGCCGAGGTGGCGACCTTCCACGTAAATCCGAGGCAATGGGCCTCTAGTTTGGGAGATGCCCCGAGCGGACCAACGGAAAGCTTGCGCTTCCACGCATGCTATCCTTGGAGGGTAGAGTATACCCAGGTTCCAGACCTTGTGGTTGCTGGGAAGCCTTTCCGTGTAGACCTTGAGATCAAAGACAGGTACGGAAACGTGCTGACGTTTGACCCTTATGGGCTGGTGTCGAGCCGCAACCCGGTGTTCGACTTCACGTACTTACACACGATGCATAAGAACTCGCCAAGCCGCGAGGAGCTCGAGCTGGTGGATGCGTACCCCGGGGATCCAGGGCGCCACGCATATTTGATCACACAGACGAGAATTCTGTGGGTGGTGCGTAAGGTCTTCATGGACGGCTTCGGCGACTCAGTATTGGTACTGGTACGCGTCGACCCGCGAATGTATGCGGTCTTCAACCTGAAGCGCTCCACGATTAGGGAGAGTGGGCTGATGTGCCGCCGTTCGCGATTCAGGAACCTGCGTGACAGGGTGACCCTGAACCTTTACCACAACGAACCGACTCAGTTGCTGCCGCCCGAGCACGACCTGCAGGTGCAATTCGACCAGCCATTTGACTTTGGGGTGCGCACTATCCAACTTGACCGATTCGACAATTTCGCCTGGGATAAGGGGTCGAGATACGGGGTCATAGGCTGCAAGATCGAAAGAAACTACATGCGTTTCGGAGACCTGACGGACACATTGTACGACGCACCGACCGACGACAACGCCGCGCAAGTGGAGCTACGTGTGGCAGGGACCTTGGCTACTTTCGATCCAACTTCTTTCATTGACGATTTTGCTGCTGTTGCTGGGATCGACCCTTCGGTTGTCACCATAGTCAGTGTGCAAGAAGTGACTGGTGACCCGAACGCCGTAGCATCGACGTCGTCGGGAAGGAAGCTTCAAGCAAGCCTGACGTTCCTGATCATCATTGTTGAGTGTCGTGTTCCTGGAGCGTCCAAGGTCATTTCGAACTATGTTGCCTTCACGATTGCTGTACTGGCGAAATGCGATGTGGTTACTGGGTCAGCAGAGGACTGCTGTACTCTCGGAAGAAACGGGAGGCGAGTGTGCATGGGTGGAGTGGCATGCGTACGCAACTGTATCGTTGCAGCGCCGAAGGTGAAGCAAATTCCAGGGGTCCCAATCAACTTCCCTCCCGAGGCAACACCTGTGACTCCCCCTGTGGAACCTAAAGTTCCTTTGGACCCGCCAAGTGTGGTCCCTGAAGGGAAAGCGAACCCTCCAGTTGGTAGTCCTCCCGTCGGCGGCCCTCCAGTTGGTGGTCCCCCAGTTGGTGAACCCCCAGTTGGTGGTCCCCCAGTTGGTAGTCCCCCAGTTGGTGGTCCACCAGTTGGTGGTCCGCCAGTTGGTAGTCCCCCGGTCGGCAGTCCCCCAGTTGGTAGTCCCCCGGTTAGTCCACCAGTTAACCCCCCTGTGACTGCCCCCCAGAGTCCCCCTGTGAGTCCTCCAATAAGTCCTCCTGCAGATGCACCTTTCAGCCCCCCCGTGGAGTCGCCTCTCGATGCCGTAGTGGGTAATCCGGTGGACAACAGTTCGGTGCCAGAAGGTCCCGAAAGTGTACCTGTGATGACACCAGAGGCGACGCCTGTTACAGCACCGGTGGAAAATAACGATACAACACCTTACACCCCTCCTGTGGAACCACCAACACCGCAGGAGTCTCCTGCAGACCAAGCCATCGGTGCACCTGATGAAAATGCAACGTCACCCGACGCGTCACCGCTGATGGACAACGCAACGTCACCTGATGATAATACCACTGCATCCAGCTCGGCAGCGAGGAAGCTGATGCAGTTCCAGTCACCGGCAGACATCTACTTCGCAGAGCATGAGCTTGAGCGGGGGCTGACGAACGCACTGCTGTCACCTGACCCGGTATCCGGGGAGTACCCTGAGAAGCAGTACTTTGTGCCGCAGCTGCTCATGGGTACAAGAACTGATTTGTCAACTGCAACAGGTGCTTCACCCTATTATGGTGGTCACGTGTGGTTCCGTGAATCCTTCACGAGAATGATGCGCGGGACATTCACATTGATGTTGACGTGCGAACGTTTGACGCCGTCGAAAGTGCGTGTGGACGACCCCGCAGCGCCAGACACGTACCGTGTGGAGACGGGGCTAATCGAAGTGGCACAGAACAAGATGGACGTGGTGAAGGCACCAGTGGAAAATCTGTGTCGCAGGGCTGGGGATGAGTTTTCTCATACTGTCAGGCTGTTGCTCCCTTCTGGAGAGACTCCTACATCGGCACCGTTCAACGTGCATCTCATGATTTTCTTGAGCAGCCAGTCTACGAAGATTGGGCCGTTTATGTGCGACGGGATCGTGGCGCCTGTACGTGGCGAGTTTGAGGGGACGTGCAGCATGAACACGGCTGCAGTTCCGAACCAGCCGAGAATTGATGGTATCGCAGCAAACTACACCCCTTCAGGAGGTGGGACCGGGATGGAGCGTGCGGAAAGGTGGACCATTCCGGAAACAATCACGGAAGTAGTGATCCAGCAAGACTCAGACCCTGCCTCGGAAGGGTACACTGCCGCGACAAGCACAGTGTCGGTTACATTCATCCCTGCATGTGCCTCAGAGCTCGTAGTGTTCGACCCGCCGCCCGAAGAGATTGTGGTGCACCAGCCGTTCACGGTAGGTGTAGATCTGTACGACAAGTACGGAAATCTGGGTGGTGACTTCACGGTGAGGATCCTTGCGTACGACGCAAGCCCCGTCGACCCCACAACCGGTCAGCTGAACACGGCAGCGAAATCCGTTCTGTTGCGTTCATCGCTCTTGGATGGCGGAAACACGTACAATGAAGCACCAACGTCTCAAGGAGTGCTGCAGTTCACAGACTTGTTTGTGGATGCAAGCTTCCTTCAGGAGTTACTCAGCAAGAGCCCCACGTCGCAAGGATACGTATGGCTTGTGGCACACGTTGTGCGCAACTCCGGCCGCGGCTGTGATGGTGCTTGCGACCCCTTCGACGGTGCTGGGGTGGCTTGCACTGCAGGAAGTGCTGTACTGTCGCAGGAGTTTGGATGCTTGTACAACGTAATGGAGCCGGTTCTAGTGACACCTGATGTGCCAGCGAACTGCGAGTTCTTAGAATTCCCAACTTTTATCGACGGAGGAATGGTGGCGGGCCCGCTGTTCGGCGAGAAGTTACGTGCACGAATCGTTGACAAGTATGGGCTGCCGATTCACGAGTCGAGCCCGCCTTTGACAGCGAACTTGGTACTCTTGCAGGGGAACTCGTTCCTAAGGAAGGGCTACAACTTTGAAGACTATGATGAGTCGAGGCAGATCACCTCATTCGAGACAGATGATGAACTCGTGCTAGAAGGCCCTTCGTCCGTGAACATACAGGGACCTGGGATGTCAGTGTTGATCTGGGCCAGGCTCACAGCGCAAGGTCGGGTAGATCAGCCGCTCTTGGTACTGGAGGGGGACGTCTCCCTGTCAGTATCGTTAGAATGGCTGACAGTGAGTGCGACAGGTTCACAGAAGTTGCAGCAGACACTGGTGGTGAGGGCAGCAGGGGTTGATGTGGTGAATGTGCCTCTGGATGCTGACAGCATCCCAGACGATTGGGGCTTGTGGTCCACTTCGCTGACAAGGACAGGTAACTTCGGACTGGAAATTGAGATCCTTTTGAACGACTTCCCTATCTTAAAGACTACAGTACAGTGCGGGTTTACAGACTGCTCTGGCGTTGCGGATCCGAAGCCACTGGCTTCTCTGACGAGGGTGAGGGTTGGAGCGGGCATTCGAGTCTTCGCGCTCCTGGTGACAGATCTACCAGCATTCAACCTAGTCTTTTTCGCACTCGGTGAGCACCTGCCCTTCGGAAGTGAAGGCAAGATCATGACTACTCCTACCGGGTGGTATTCAGGGATGCCGATGGAGCTGAGTTTCGACAACCCGATCAATGCTGCAAACCGATTCACTAAGAAGTACGGCGTGGCGGAAGAATGTGACCCCTCGTCTGAAGATGTTGTTGGCAGCACACTTGAGACAGAGCCTGTTAACTGCATCCGACAGGGGCTTGCATACGAGCTGGTATGGGAGAACGTGTGGTATGGATTAGCGGAGACGATCGTGATTGGGATGGAAGTGCCCGGGCTTCCGACATGCATGACCCCGCCTATCATAGTGCGAGCTGGGCCACCGTACCAGCTCGCATGTAAGGATGTCGCCGAAGAAGCCACGTCTGGTGGCCCGTGGCCAAGCAGCGTGACAGTGCAGGACAGGATGGGGAACCAAGCCATGTGCTTCGGAGAGTTCACGGAATCGGATGGAACCGTGCGCGTGGTGGATTGCACACAAGGGGATGTGAAAGTGAAGGTGGCCGGATGGAACGAGTCGAAAGTACCACTGCTGCAACCACGATCGAAGACAACGGAAACCTTTGGGACAGACTCGGTGGCGTCGTTCGTAGTGAGGTACAACCAACCGCCACTGAACGCATTCCCATTGGGTGGTGCAAACGAGCTGACCGGAGCAGATGATGTCCCGCTGAACGGTGACGCGGGTTTCGGTGAAGACTTCTCGAGTGCAAGTGCAGACGTTGAGGGATGGGACAAAACACCAGAGACGCCCTTGGCGCCTGCGAGCTACCGAGGAGATTGGATAGCCGTGGCTGGCGGCGGGGCGACTGGTGGGCGCTATTTCACCGTGTCTGCAGCGACGGCAGATGAACCGAACCCGTTGTTCATGCGCTACCTCACAGATGGGAGAACAGACGCCAGCACGCAGTGTGCCCAAGGAGTACCCGAGTGCACACCGAAACAGGATCCAGAAACGGACGGCTGTTGTCAACTGAACGTTCCAGGGAGAGTCGTTGGCTCTGCACCGTACTCGTTGCAGTTCCGAGTGAGAGCAGAGGTAGCGGCCGACGGGGGCACTACGTCCGACAGCGCACGCGTGGAAGTAACGTACTGGAAGGGAGGATTGAGCCCCAGAGCGCTCCACACGGTCCGGCAGGTGTTGCAGGGGCCGAAATTGAGCGCGACATGGAAACAGTTCTCTGTCCCGCACACCTCGCCTGCGGGTGCTGTGTATGCATCTGTGCGGCTGTTGTGCTGGAAGAGAGACCCAAAGACAAACAAGGCAGGCAGTTTCGATGGAAAGTGTCGCATCGACTTCGACGAGGTAAACCTTGTGCGCTTGGAAGGAGAGGCTGTTTTCTTGAAGTACTCTAGCGACTTACCGAGGGACGCAGCGGGGACAGAGCAGGTGAACTCTGTGGTGTGTGGTGCAACGATGGTGGTACCGGCAGTGATACCTGTGCCTCCCCCTGGTACTCCGTGTGATCCGTCGACATGCAACAACCACGGGAGGTGCGACTCATCGTGGGTGTGTCCGCCAGACCTGACAGACAAGTTCCCGCCATACTGCTGCTCGCGAGCGCTATCGTTCTGTTGTGGCGGTCTGATGCGCGACACAGCCGACACAGAGTTTAGAACAAAGTGTGGGAACTTCTTCTGTAGCGGGATGGACGGCGAGGTTGAGGTTCCAAGAGCCTGCACAGACTGCCACGATGACGAGGAACGTGGCCACTGGACTGGACCGAACTGTGAGAAATGCAAAGAGGACTTCTACGGCACTCAGTGCACTGAAAGGATCTGCCCGACAAACCCGAAGAATGGGAGGGAGTGTTCAGGACACGGTCTGTGCAGAAGCGATGGGCAATGTGTGTGCTTCGGTGAGTCTGCGACAGTACCTGGGGCAGTACCCGCTCTTAGTGTGAGGGACGACTACCTTGAGCTGTCCAAGATCAGCGAAGGTCCAACAATCATTGAGCGTAACTTCGACTCGTGCGGTGCTGTGTTGGAGTACTACAGAGACCCGGTGAGGAGCTGGGGGCTTCCTGGCGACGGTGTCTTTAACTTGCTGAAGCAAGGGAGCATGTCAGCAGAGCCTTACTTCTGCCGCTTTGTGCAGGACAAAAAGTTTAATTACCACGGGGTGGCGCTGGTGGGGGGTGTCTGGAAGGGCAAAGGTAAGCTTGCTGGAAACGTTGCAGGTGCCTTAGGGTCGACGACAAGCCCTTACTCACCGCTGACTTTCTTGGGTCAAGCGTCTGGTGCTGGCTCGCGAATGTTCGAGTTCCCGGGAGTAGCCCAGGAGGGTGACGAGGTGGGCAGGAAATGGCTGCACTTCACGTTACAGGACGGAAGTGAGGCCGGTGGGGCGTTCGCTAGATTCCCACCTGGCGACTGGAACACAGTGGTGATCTCAACGAACCCGACTTTCCTCCCAGCATCCGAATGGGTCATGCTGGACAAGAGCGAATTGACTTCAGCACTGGCTCAAGTGCTTAGTTTTGGAAACTCGATGTTGGAGGCCCGTATGATATTGAAGACTAAGGCAGGTAATGGGCACCGCACTAATTTGAAGAGTATATGTGTGTATGCACACAGAACCTGTGCAACGTGCTCTGCAGATTTCGTTGGATTGTTCTCCAAATGTGGGCAAGGTGACTTCAGATTCTGGAAGTTGTGGTTCGGTGAGGGCGTGACACGTGTAGGACAGAAGCTCGTCGGGTCGTCCGTCCGCGTTTTCATGGGGGATAACCAACTGGGTACGGAATTCCCGACGGACCAACAGGACTGGTCGCGCGCGGCTGCTGGAGTGCTTCCGTTGCAGGTGGGGGCTCGAGCCGGAGCAAGCATATTGACGACAACGTCTGGGAGCTTGTCTGCACCGCGTGTCTTGGACTGGAAGGCGTGGAGCGGGAGATCCATCCTCCTTGCCGATGAGACGAGCACAGGGCCGGCCTTAGGACAAGTGGTGTTCAACACAGAAGCGACCTTCCAGGCTCTCCCGTCACCGCTTGTTGAGATCCAGGGGGTGAGAGTGCGGTTCTTTGTGGAGAACCGTGGTGGAGTCGGCAATGATGTCCCGTTTGAGGTATCATTAAAGACAGCAGCAGGGCGTGTTATACGAGCAACGAATAATCAGAAGGGTACTGTTCTAGGTCAAGATCCGGCTACAGCATCTGTGATGACGCACGAGGTGCGGTGGGATGTAGGGTCCTCGGGGGTAACAGTAGCGGATCTGGCGGGGCTCACTGCAAAAGTTCTCTTCAGGCAGACAGCGTTCCGTGGGGGATTGGACTTCAACGGGGCAATCTTGGAAACGGAATACCAGCGCATCCCGCCGCTCGAAGTCTTCGGGTTCTCTGCTTACATGAAGATTCGGCGAGCAGATGAAACGTCGCAAATGAATGTCTTCCGAGCAAGGCACTCGACGGGCGGAGAGGTTCGCGTAGACCTGAACACCGGGGCAGACGGTGGCCCGCTCGCGTCATCCGTGCGCGTGAGGCTGGTTGACTCTACCGGGAACCAGCTGGTTGGAGTTGCATCCGGTCTCCAGAACCTGTTCTCGAACAGATGGGTACGCCTCTCCGTGAACGCATCGCTTACAGATGCAACAGTGCAAGTCTTCCTTGGGAAGTCGAAACTGGAGAATGGAAAGCCAGGTCTGTCAGAACTGCCTGTGACAATGTCGCAGCAGCAGAGCCTCTTGTTGAGATCCTTCGCATGGATGGACAAGCCAATTACGTTCGGTTCCGAAAAGGAGAGGTTCACAGGGTTCTTCCGTGATCTCGTGTTGACAGTTGGGCGCGAGGAAGAGAAGCAAGTGGAGGTGAAACTCCCTCTCAACGAGGCGAACACCTGGTCTACTCCTGAGAACTCTGTGACAAGGCAGGCAGGGGAATGGACTCTTGTATCAGTCCCACCAGAAGGAACGAGTTACGACGGAGTATCCGTGAAGGTTGTTCCTACGAACCTCGGGTTCTGGGCGGGCGACCTGTGTGAATCATGTTCACCGGGGTACCACGGTGGCTCGTGTATGGATCCTGACTGCCAGAGCAACGACGACTGCGGGATGGGATACTGCGAGCTTACAAACTCGTCGCTCTTCTACGGTCAGTGCCGCTGCCACACGAACTACGATGGTGAGTACTGCGACAGGTGCGAACCACCCCCTGTGAAGCCCGCAAGATTCGAAAACGGAACGCTCGCATGCGTCACAACAAACGGGACATGCCCCACGGTGGATCTTGTAGGGATGACAAATGTAGGGACGCTGGACGGTGCGTGGTGCGCCCCAGGTGGAAAGTTCGAGACGGGGACATACTTCGACCCTGAGGCAGCACCGCAGGAAGTGGATTGCACTGTGAACGGGGTGAGGATGTGCGTTCCTCCGTCAACCGTGAAGTACGACGAGTGTGGTTGCCCGACTAGCATGGCGACTGTGTGCCGAACAGGCACTGAAGCGGAGACTTGCTGCGATCCCACACAGAAGGCGTTTGACCCTGCGGTGTCGTATGACTGCAAGGGGTACTCGAACCTGTACGTGACCTGCCCGAAGAGGAACTGCTCGGCAATGAGCGGTGCCGGACAGGAAGGGGCACCGAGGCCTACCTGCCTGCCAGCAACAGAGGGAGCACGTCAGTACCCGAAATTCTGTTTGGATCGTGCGAGTGATGGGTGTGATGGGTCTAGGATGCGCGGACACGACGAGCTGAGTGGTGCGCTATTGTTTTCCCCGGAAGCGAAGCTGATGCGCTTCTACGCAGACTGTTCCGGGGTGTGCGTAGCGACGCTAGGCGGGACGGAGATCCCGTCATCCGGTGGGAAATGCGGGCCGTGTCCCACTGTTACTCCACGAACCGGTGAGCAGGTGATGATTGACTGTAACATGACAGTACTGTCCATCCACACCCCCACGCAGCTAGTGAAGGAAGACTTCTGTGGTTGCATGTCCCCTGTTGTGCCAGTGTGCGATCCTAGGACAACTGTTGCCTGGAACACGACGAGGGACGGAACGGTGCAGTGCTTAGAACCGAATGGTCCCGATGGAGACAACTGTCCTGACTGGGTGAAGTTGTACAGACAATCGGGATACGTGGTCGATGTCGAGGCACAGGAGATCGAGATCAACTGCGGGAATTGGCCCGCGCCAGAGTTTATGGAACTCCCGTGCTCTGAAGAGGGCTATGACCCATGCCAGTGCCAACTCCCTAAATTCAAGTGTGCACCAGATACCGAGGGGTCGTGTCAAGGACTGGTGTGCCCATCGTGGGGAACGCTTCAAGAGATTGACTGCAAGGGAGGCCTCCCGCCTGTAGTGAACAAGGTTGCACCACACGTGTGCGGGTGCGAATGGCCGCCTGACGCAGTCTGCAAACCGGGCACATCGGCGAAAGAGAAGAGTCTGTGCCCAGAAGACAGTGAAATTGGTGGTGTGGATGTTGTGGACTGCATGGGCAAGCCATTAGTGGATTCTGCACAGTGGAAACCGGGGATGAGCAGGTGGTCTCTTACAAGAGGATGCAAAACTTGTGACACAGATGCGAGGCCCTCAAAGCAGTGCATGGAGGGGACGCAGTGCCCGCTTGTGAGGTCCTGTCCGCCTGGGACAGACAAGGCCCCTGGCAGCGAGATCACTTGTGCACCTGTGCAGTGGGAGGACATCGAGTGTGGGGACCAAGGGCTACCTCCGATGCAGAAACCAGACCGCGAGGAGTGCTGGTGCGAGCCGACTCCGCAGTATCGCTGCATCGGATTAACCGGCTGCTACGGAAACGCTACGAGATGTCACCCCTATGTTTGCGGGCGGGCGCGTCTTGTTTCTCCCGTCCCTACGGATGAGTGCAGAACATCGTGCTTCTCCGACAGCCACTGCTCTGAAGGGTATGTGTGTTTGGACAAGGTCTGCAAGCCGGAAGGGACATCAGCACCTCCTCTTGGAGGGTGCAAGGCTGACCCAACAATCTGCGAACCATACGCGTGCGACTTGGTAACCTCAACGTGCGTCACAGAGTGCTGGACGGACAAACATTGTCTTGGAGGAGACCAGAGCAAGAAGCAGAGCGCCTACCGCTGCTCGTTCCCGACTCTGAGCGGGCTTCCACAGATCCCGAAGTACCAGCTCCTCGGTGGCGGTGAGGCTGTAGGTAGAGAAATGCCTGGGAACCTATGTGGTTCGACAGGAACCGGGAGCGGAGGTGGTCAAGCAGAGCCCGGGAGGTGCGTGTGGGTAGAGTACGATCCCTCGCAGTGCTACGACCAGCAATCCTGTTTCCCCTATGCATGCGGGAAAAACAACACACAAGTACTGTTTTCACATGCAGTATGCAGGATTTCTTGCGGGAATGACGCACACTGCCATCACAAAGCGCACTGTGACAAGACGGGGCAATGTGTGGCCGGTGCTCCTAGCGCCCCTGTCAGTTGCAGTACAAAGGACTACGACTACTGCAACCCATACGTGTGCGGGAAGCACATTGCGTTGGCGCCCCTGCCAACGGCGACCTGCCGTAAGGACTGCGAGTCAGATGGTCACTGTCAGCACTTCCACACGTGCCAAGACTACAAGTGTGTCCCAGGGCAAGTAGTGCAGCAGTCTTTCCAGCCCGAGGTAGCGATCCCAGCGGAGTGTTACGCGGGCAACAAGCGCTTCATTGGCGAGCCTTTTAAGTGTCTGCGTGTGCCTGTTGCAGTGAGGGGAAATCCACTTGGTAGAATTGCCTATGCACCAGCTCCAGAGGCACCACGCCCGTCCACGCCGTCTGACAAGAATTGCTCGTTGCACTCAGACTGCAGCCCTTACCGCTGTGGTAAGAAGCGTGGTGTGCCCTCGAAAGACATTGACACGGGGTCGAAGTGCCAGGTGACATGCGAGGTGTTCGACGACTGTGCGGAGGGGTTCTCGTGTGTGAAGAAAGCATGTGTACAGTTCCGAGCCACCGCTGCAGCCTGCTCGGCTGACAAGCAGTGCGCCAGTGGTCACTGTGTGGACGGAGTGTGCTGCAACTCTGCGTGCAATCTCCCGTGCCAGAAGTGCACCAGCATGGGGATCTGTGACTGGGTTGGTGTCGGCACCGACTTCAGGAATGATTGCGGCAGCTGCATGACGTGCAGGGAGGCGGACGATCCGGCAGTTCCGAGGTCCTGCGGACCTGAGGATGAAGACAAGGATCCGAAGCGGAACTGCGGCGACCACGGGAAGTGCAACGGCGGTGGTGGGTGCGTGTGCCACACCTCGAACGAAGCCGGAAACTGGGGTGGTGACCTTTGCGACCGTTGTGCTGCAGGCTTCACTGGTGACATGTGCACCGTGGCGACAACTGTTCCTGTCCCACCCGAAGTTTCAGAAGTTGCAGGTGGCCCGCCTGGCCCTGTTCCTAGATCAGCGTACCAGCTTGAACCAATGCCGATCCAGTTCGCGACCAAGGTTCTGGACTTCACGACGCAGTCGCTACCAAAGAATGTTCACAACATCCTTGGGAGACCCGACGCCGTTGAGAGATACTATGAAGCTGACGCACCGAACAGAGGAGCCGCTTGGGAGCCTGTTCAGGTATAGCAACATCATAGAACAAACAACAACCTAAACCTAAACAACAGTATTTCTGCGACAGAAGGATGCACAAAACAAACTGCCCAAGCAGATTAAGAAAAAGGCAAGAATGGCAAGGTGAACTGCAGTACATCACTCTAGAGTTCTCAGAGGCAGTCTATTTGTCAAAGGTATAGATATAACCACTCGCAAAACATGACCGCAGGTATTCGTCTATGAAAACTCGAACCCCGGTTCTGTGATTGGGATCTGGGCGCAACCAGCACCCTCGGGTGCCGATGCATCGCCAGGAGGTGGCGCCCCACCAAACCAAGTGTCCGGTAGTGGTGCCATCACGTCAAGCGCCGTTGTCAAGAAGCCAACAACGGTTCCCGACCAGTCAAGGGAGAACGTGTTGCCTGAGGACTCGACAATCCTTGCTTTGAGCAACGGCACCGGCACAAGAGTAAACATCAACACCAACCCGGAACCCTTCTTCCAAGTGTGGAACAGATCAGAACCGGTATGGCACACCGCACGAAAGCAGCACCACAGATCTTCTACTCAAAACCCACGTCACGTATCTATGCCCCGAAGAATTTCATCCACCACACGAGGCCCGTGTCCCTGCAGGCAGGTGGGCTCGACGTGGTTGAGGTGGAATGGAAAACGAAGGTTATCAGGCTTGTGATCGCACCGGACAACGACAGGCTGACGCAGGTATGGCTATGAGCTGCATCCACGCTCACTCACAACAGATCGACGCAGTGGGTGTCCTCGGCTTCTCAGTGTCGAGCCTGAATCGCACAGGGACGTGCCCTGGGTCGATGATGATTCCTGCTGATCCTGTGGGTACGCTCGTACCCTCTGGCAGGATGAGAGAAGTGTCGTGCAGCGGGAACGGCGAGTGTGAGCCGAAGGGGTGCAAGTGCCTTGGGAACTGGGACGGTGCAGAATGCGCGAACTGCAAGTTCGGGTGGACTGGGGAGTTCTGTGACGAGCTGGCAGTGACTGAGGTCGATGGGCCGGAGCTGTGCGCTGTTGCGATGTTCGAGGACCTCATGGATTTCGAGGGGACTGCGCTGGAGCTGAGGTGGAGCATCCAGGACTACACGTTTAGAACGACTAGAGTGTTCCTGGCGAGGCACTTCGGTACGAAGTTCGTGTCGCCGCTCATCACACTCGGGTCACACACGCACGTCAGGGTGCAGGCAGGGTTCTTCATCATGGACATGCCGAAGCATGACGACTCTGGTGTGCTGGTGAAGGCTGCACACACGAGGGCAGTGAACCCATCGACGGACAGGTCCGCTCAGGACCGCATCTCCGACGGCGAGAGGATCATCTTCATTAAGAACGTTCCGTATACTACAGGAGTGAACATCATCGGGACAGGCAAGGGTGACTCCTCCGATCAGATGGACGTCACTACGTCATGGAAGCCGGCAACCATCAGTGTGGAGTTTGAGATCTGGTCTCCCGACATCAAGTCCAAGGCTAACAAGGGCGACCACAGGATGACCCTTACGTACTTCGTGATCCACTCCTGCGCTTACCCGTCCCAAGCAGGTGCCGACTCCCCCGACAGGAATGTGAACTAAAGTTACACTGATTTTTTAAACTGATTTGCAAATATGTAGCGTGTTTGTCAGATCTTACGGGTTAAAAAATTCTCCAGGTTTTTACCCGGCGTACAAAACAAGCAGCCAGTTCTTCCCCCCCCCCCCCCCCTTCTTTTTTCGCCAACGGTTTGGCTTAATTCCTCGGCTTCTGCTTTTGGCATTTTATTTTTCTTTTCCCCCTCTTCTAAATTTGTTGAGCAATGTCATTTGCTCTCGTCTTCTCCTCACTTCTCCAACCCTCTACTCCAACCCTGTTCTAGCCGAGAACTCATGTTTGCTTCACCCAAACAGCTAACGTATCTATTGTCTATCACAGGGGATCCACATGTGCAAGCACCGGGGGACACAGTTAGTAGCGTGGATTC
This sequence comes from Diplonema japonicum, assembly GCA_964019335.1. Lineage (NCBI taxonomy): Eukaryota > Euglenozoa > Diplonemea > Diplonemida > Diplonemidae > Diplonema > Diplonema japonicum. The sequence goes on from OZ025657.1 coordinate 797,813, forward strand.
GTAGCCATGCGAACTAGCAGTATGTTCACTGGAAACAAATGCTTGCTCAAGCCATGTTGGGATTCGTAGCCCCATGCCTCCCTCTTCAATTTTTCATGGTGAAAGTTAACTTTGAGAATCGGCAACACAAAAAAAAAAAAAAAAAAAAAAAAAAAAAAAAAAAAAAAATTACACATTCAATATATTTTCCTTTTCCTTTTTTCTTTTTTGTAGCACTCCTCCTAATCTCTTCTATTGCTGCCACGGTGTACCCCTTTGCGATATCTCGAGGGTAATAATGACCCTCGTCATGCTGTCTAAGGCCACCGTTTGGCTGACACTTCTTCCTCTCTCAAAATTTGTTGTTCTGTCTCCTTTTTTCTTTCTTTGTAATTACACAAATCCTACAGCCCCACCCCTTTACAATTCTGGGATTTACTTATCCCTACTTAACCCTATTGGTTCCTTTCTATTTTACACTTCCTCTCCTTCTTATTATTTCCCCTTTTTTTCTTTTCCCTTTCTTAACACCCCTTCGACCCTTCCCCAGCTTTACTATTTCTCATCATATCTTGAACGCCTCTAACTCACCAGGAATGTTGACTCTCGGGAATCCTATGGTGGACTTCATGGTCGATGTCACAGAGGAGGAGATGACACGGGATGGTCTTGATGGTGGCACAGAGTGCATAGCAAGATTCAGGCAGGATGTCAGTCTTGTTGAGGAGATGATAAAGAAGTACGAGCAGAGGTGTGTAAGGACCGGTGGGGGTGCAGCATTGAATACAGCAAGGACGGCAGGAAAGATTTTGCAAGGGCTGGACATCTCTGTAGGGAGCATAGGGGGTGTTGGTGTCGATGCAGATGCAGAGTACTTGAAACAGCTTTGTGGTGAGGCGGACGTGGTGCCCTTGTTCATTGAAACGCCTAAGGTAACAGGCAGGTCATTGGTCATGATTCCCCCCAACAAGAACCGCACTATCCTGGGACACCCGTCTGCAGGAAGAGAGCTTCGTGCTGAAGGAGTTCTTCGAGTAGCCGGTGAACGGCTCCGAACAGCAAAACTCCTATACGTGACCACATTCTGCATGACCACAGCACCACGATGGAGTGCTGTCAAGGAAGCCTTTGCTGTGTGCGGTGAAGAGTGCAGGCTAGCCGTCAACCTGTCGTCGTGTGGTCTGCAGACAAACGAATCTGTTCGAGAAGCTCATTCGTATTTGCTGCCAAAAGCTCACTACATTTTCGGTACAAGTGAAGAGTGGCAGGCACACCTTGCAGCCCACGGCCAACTACCTATAGCCAACCCTTACCCCTCGGCATCAATCTTCATTACTGACGGGCCCAATCCCATCACCTTTATGAATGCTGCCAGTACAACAACGCACCCTGTCACCCAAGTGCAGGACATCGTAGACACGAACGGTTGTGGCGATGCCTTTGCCGGTGGTGTCCTGGCTGCAACCCTTCTGGGTGCATCTGTCAAGGATTCCATTAGAAAAGGTGTGGCGTGCTCCACAGCAGTTATCAGAGAGAGAGGGTTTGTTGTGCCCGATCGTTTGTAGTCAAACAACAGGATAGTTCTTATTTTGCTATCCAGGGTAGTATTTACTAGCAAAGGCCCACACGCCACAAAATGTATTCCGGCGACCCATGGAAGTCAGGCCTAACGAGAGACGAGTACGCAGCCATAGGGGATGAGTACTTGAGACGGAAGATGGCTGAGTACTACCTCGATCTGGACCGTCCGCGGGATGGGGGAACTCTTTACACCGACAGCATGTATGCAGAGGATGAGAGGGCGTACCCAGGAGGTGATATTCTGCACGGAGGAAGGGGCTACGATCATAACCGAGAGGGCTGGCGTACTGCCACTCCAAGTTATAGCGGAGATTTGAACAGGGAAAGTGCTGAGGTACATGAGAGTAAAGCATACAACCAGCAGTACTATGAGAGCATTAAACGACGCTTTGAGGAGCCAGTGGACAAAGTGGCCCTTGGAGATGATGGCATCGACTGGTTCCAGCAGGAGTTCTGGGATGCTTATAATGCAACTATCAAGGAAACTGTAGACCGTCGCGTGGGCCCTCCGGCCGTTCCACGGCACTTAACCCGTCCGTGGCCTGATCCTTGGGCCCATCCTGTTCCTGAACACATCCGTCGCACAGAGAGGCTCAAAGCAGAAGGAAGGCGGCGTGCCCAAGCGAACCCAATCGCCCACCCTGACGCACCCTTGCCGCCGCCTACAGCTACTTTTTACAAAGCCTTCGAAGACAGCAACAACCACAACATGCAAGGTAGGTCCGATCACACCGACAGGCATTACAGCAAGCAAGGTAGATCCGAGGACCCTCAGCGCTATTCTTTACTTTAGATGTTCTAATTTTTGTTCTGGAACGTAAATAGCCTCCTTATTCAACACAGGACACAAAATACGCATTATGAAGGTTGTGCTTCTTCTCGCATTGCTGTGGGGTGTGGCGAGTGCCGAGGAAGGGACCGGGAAGCCCGAGACAACGTGGCTCAAAGCAGACCTGCTTGAAAAGTGGGTCAGAGAGTTCGGTTACAAAGTGGAGAACTCTGATGAGAACAGAATCCTGATGAGGCTGCAGGTGGAGTCAGGGAACTTAGTGTTTGTTGAGTTCAGCGACAATGACTCTCTGAAGATGATGACGTCGTGGGACTCTGACCAGACGGGGCTGGGCGACGGACCCATTGTCAACGGGTATGAAAAATTATGCAACACACAATGCCTAGGTGGAACAACGAGCGTCGCTTCTGCAAAGTTTCGATCTCTGACAAGCCCGAGGAGCAGAAGGGAACCCTAATGGTGATGCATCTTGACCAGGTATGCAGCAGCGCCAGTTATACAAAACCACACCAGCTGCTCCCCACGAAAGCAGGTGCCGAGTCTACGCGCCTCATGACGAAGAAAACCCTTGAGCTCTTTGAGGTATGTACACATCAGCACCACAATACGAACACAGACCGGCGTCGTTGAGTTTGACCAGTTCTCGAAGGACACATACAAGCAGTGGCAGCGCCAGCAGAAGCCTGCAGATGACAAGGAGGTCGAGTCGTCGCAGTACTAGGATGTGATAAATATCTTCTAATTCTTTTTTAAGTTTTTAAAACACATATTTTATGTCTTTTGTACCAAACTGGTTGTACACACAGAAGGCACTTTGATTAATTTTTATTTTGTTGATTTTTTTAATTTTTTAACTCTTATTACCATAGTATCCAGAGCGAGCCGGGGTCGGAGTTCAAACTGAGTGATGGGTCCACTCTGTATACTATGCATTATTGTTTACCCTTCGTAATCGACTACTCACTCAGCTTGTAAATGGAGCGCAGAAGTGGCGTGTTGGCGTTGTACCGGGCGACTTTGAAGCAAGCGTCTCTGCTGCCCGTCGAGACTCGGAAAGATACTCTGCAGAAGATAAGAGAAACATATAAGGCAAATGTGAACGAGCAAGCAGACGACAAGGTGAAGGAGCTGATTAAGGACGGGTTCGGGCGGCTGGGGTATCTCCGCACAGTAACACCCAGGATCGACAAGCGGGGAAGGGATAAGCAGATGCGGAGCCAAAAATATATTGTGAAAGGAAAGGAAGGGTCATTTGTGAGGGGTAAGGGTGATAAGAGGAAGTCGCAGCAGAACGTGAAGTACGAAGGAGCCTCAAGTGACCCAGAGGTGAACTCGAGGCTGAAGTACGAAATGGACAAGCATCACATGACAGGGCACTATTGGAAAGACGAGAAGGCATTTGTGCCTTCTTATGCAAGGAATTTTGAAAATGTTATTATGGAAGCGGCGGCAGTGCACAAAGGTCACAGCGACACGGCAGACGAGCACAAGTTGGCAAGGAACAGCTACAGCGAGAGGGGTGTTCTTTACGAACGTGTGCGATACCCGCATGCCCCGTGGGACACACCGGTCAAAGGTGGACATTGAGTTTTCCTACCCCCCCCCCCCCCATTCTTGTTCCGCTTTCAATACAAATAATTTAAAGGAAAGTAAAATGGGGATGCACATCATGCTCAGCACCCTTGAAGGGAACAGTCACTGCTTGGAGGTAGAAGATTCGTGGTGCGTTTCCGACCTAAAACGCAGAGTGGAAAAGCTAATGAATGTTGAGAAGGGAGAAGTGTCGCTGTCGCTGGAAGGTGAGGTACTGACCAACGACGCAGAAGAGATATCTGAAATAGGGCTGCTGTCGGACGATGTCATCGAAGTAGGCAAGTCGCACGAGGCAGTGGCAAAGAGGGATCTGTTCAGGAGGGGCATTGAGTGCACCGAGAAGTCATTAGTTCTGTCTGCAAAGTACGGGTCTCTGGAAGTTGTGCAGCTGTTGCTCTCCTCAGGAATCGATGTGGACTGCGGCTCCGCTGTGGATGAGTCATCCTTGCAGCGCACAGCGCTGATGACAGCCGCTCACGAATGCAGATACGACATTGTTGAGGCATTACTCAAGTCAGGCGCTGATATCACTCTGCGTGATGCAGCAGGGGAGACAGCTCTCACCCTGGGCGTAGAGTCCCCCGATATCACCCGCTTGTTGTTGAAGCACGGCATCGACGTGAACTGCAAGGACTGGTACGGGATGACGGCCCTCATGTACGCCATTGTAAATAGCAACCTCGAGACGACACAGATCCTGCTCGACTACGGCGCCCACATTAATGACAAGGACAACGATGGCATCACACCGCTGATGCACGCTGTCGAGTCGGGGCGCGTTGAGGACGTGGCCTTTGCTTTGTCTAAAGGTGCCCTCCCAGACGAGGAAGACAACAACGGCGTCACTGCTTTGATGCGCGCAGCAAAAGCGAGCAGCTTAGCGATCACGAGGTTGTTACTAAAGCAGAATGTGGATGTGAACGCTACCAGCGTCACGGGCAAGACAGCACTCACGCATGCTGTAAGCGAGAACACCTGCAACATTAAAGTGGTGCAACTCCTCCTTGATCAGGGGTGTGGTCCTAATACCAAAGAGTGCTTCACTGGCACTACTCCGTTAATGCACGCTGTCCAGCGTGGGCACATAGAAACTGTAGAATGTCTCGCGAAAGCCGGTTCAGATGTAACTGCGAGAGACATCGTGTGCAGTATGTCACTCAAAGATAACAAACAAACAAACGAACAGGGAAGACGCCACTGATGTTCGCGTCTCCTTTTTACTACGATGCAATGCGGTGTGCACTCGGACTGGCAGAATCATAAGGGCTTCAGTTAGATCATCACCTGTAGGAGTGCTTCACTCCTGTACAGTTCGTTATCCGTTTTGTTATGTTCTGTTTGGTTAAGCGATAGCCGCTTATCTATTTAAATCTATTTTATGGGTGTTGAACTTGAGAAGACCTCCTCAATTGGCCTGGTCTGCTGGAAGGTCAACTTCTAGTTCAAGTAGTCATTGTAGCATAGTTGGTGCCTTGATGGCGCTGCTTGTTGCTTCGGCGGCTCAGCTGGTTCCAACCAAGGTTCACCAGCATGTGATGCCTTGCATCGCATCGGCAGAACCTGTTAAGTGTCGTGATCCTCCGTTGGGCACTAAATGTATCAATCAAGGCTGAACGTGTTTTACACAGGGGGTTCATCCACCTAAATCTGCACGGGGCTTGCCTGACACAGCACCTATCCAATCTAGACTATATATACGCCCCCCTCCCTCCCCTCGACCCCTCTAGCTAGTTCTAGGCATGTGCCAAAATGGACCGCAACGTTTCCCTCGTATCTTTACTCCTTTCCACTTGTCTTTTTAGTTCTGTCTACCTCCCAAGTGATCAAGAACGAAATGAAGCAAAAGCTTAGCATCACTTCTACCTTCATTGCTACTCGTCTTCTCGTATATTTACTTTTCATTCAGTGCAACACTGCAAGATGAAGAAGCTGACCGTAGCGTTGGGCCTCATCGTCACTATGGCAGTTGCAATGACGAGCACTATGTGGTGGGAGGTAAGGGGTGAGGTGGTACCTGAAGAAAAATCTGTGCTAAAAGTAGCGCCGGTCTTAGAGCATACAACCGTTCCAGTTCCAATGACACAGCCGGAGCGCTCGAAAGATCCCTGCGGGATAGTTGTAGGAGATGTTGCGAAGTTTAAATCCTTGCACCATGGCATATACCTTGTCAAGATCGCTGGCGGTGCAAAGTACGTAATAAAACCCGAATGCCGACCGGCAGCCAAGTGGCATGGACAACAGGGTTGGTCTGAGATTGCAGTGCACCAGTTGTCAAAGCTCATTTTTGGTGAGAACAACACGGTGCCTTGCGCAAAAGGCATTACATTAGACCTCCCCGAGAGGTTCCGGTCAGAGGTGCACTCCGATCGCTGCGGCATGGTCGAAGAAGGAAGAATCGAAGGAGTTGCCATGTCGTTTACGCCGCACGAGGAGAAAGCGCTGGACGCCATTAAAGCAATGAAGAAGTCGTTTCTGAAGTACCTAGAACCCCATAACACAGTCCCTGCCCGGGATCTCGTCTTTGTGCGAGACATAAGCAACGTCCTTGTTCTCGACTACGTTGTGCTCAACCCGGACCGGGAAGATAAGAACTGGTTCTTTAGCCCTTCACGGAGAGTTATTTCTATGGATAACGGCTGGGCTTTTGTGGGAAATGGCTATGGTGAGTCTGTGTGCGGAAGCTACGATGGTTACTTGACCTGCCCCCCTCTTTTGCGGCATCTGACAAATAAGGATTGCAATAAAAAAACCCTGAAGTTCTGTTTGTTCAGTTCTAAAACACGCGATGCGTTACAGGCCTTGCTCTCTTCATGGCACACCTCGGGGCCTGCATGGTCAGAGCATCTGCTTGCCGATCCTGTCGTTTCACATCTCTTCCGAGACCATGCTGGCTGGGCAGCGAAGGCCCCGAAACACAAGCAACAGCCCAATGCCCTGTACAACACAGCCTTGGCAAGGTTCTTTCAAAATTGTGACGGTGTGGGAAACGGTGAAGGTGCAACACCGAGAGATATAGTTAAGTGGATGCAGGATGGTGTAGAGCACAGAGTACGAGAGTTGCTACAACACATCGACAGGTGTGTTGTGGACTACGGTGCAGACTACGTGTTCCAGGTGAGCAATGCTGAGAGTAAGTAGTAACAAATGAGAATAATAAAAACCAATTTCATTTTCAAAACGCCAACAAGCACCACAGGTGGCGACATGGAAACGCCGACTACTAGTTGCGGCGCTTGCGGGAGTGTGATCCCCGCGGTGTCTTTATATTGTTTAGTGTGCGGTGCTGAGCAGACCCAGGCACGAGGGACATCGCACGATCCTCGTGCATTGCTGTACTGGGCTGCTAAAGAGCTGAAGCTACCGGGCGAAGTATTAAGAGAGATTACAGAGTGGGCACCAAGAGGGCTGAAGGGAAAGAGTTCTAGGTGGTCGCCGCACCATATCAAACTGCTAGCAACGAAAGAGCACACCAAGCTTCTGTTCCCAGAAACGCATCAGGGGGAGGACGACGACGACGATGCTTGTGAGGAATTTGGGGGCTACGCTGCTATGTGGAACAGGAGCGTGCCCCCTATGTGGGGGATGTCGATATTTTCTGTTCTTTTGAAAACCTCTTGTGCGTCTCTCTTGGAGAACATTTATCTATTCGGGATCTGTAAACCTACCGATTTCAGCCACAGCCGGCATCGTGCCCATGATGAGTCGCACGGCCCTCTGCGTTCGTACCCCACCTCGTGCTATGCGCTGCTGATAGGAGGAGGAAAGGGTGGTGTCCACCTCACACACGACGGCCTTGGGATGAACACTGCCCGTCTCAACGACACTTTCCTCAAGGAGTCCGACCGCGTACTCATCACGCTGGCTGTGGACACCTTACAGGGGACGGCCCTGTTCTCACTGAATGGTGTTTCCATCACTTCGTCACCTCTTGTCTTGCCTGAAGAGTACGTCACCACAGCATCTTACCCCTTTGTTGTTCTCAACACGGCAGGTGACAGCGTTGAATGGATACAGTGAGGAGGTTGTTTATTATGTGAATACATTACACAGTACCATGTAACACCACACCACAGGAGTCTATCAATAGTATGGAGGCGGAAAAGATAACAGCCCTTGAGGCGGAGCTCCGAACATGGAAAGAGAAGGCCGGTGAGCTGGAGTCACAAAAAGCTGAGCTGGAGAGCAGAGAGATACGATTGGGAAAGAGGGTGATGAAGGAAATCGAGGAAAAGGAAGGAATGTCCAAGAGCGTGATAGAAGCCGAAAGAAGAGAGCATGCCAGCGAGGTGCTGAAATTCAAGAGTCAGATAGAAAGTTTGAAAGCAGCGGAAGTATCCGCTAAAGCGAAGTTGAGCCACGTGGAGACTGTTGAGGTGAAGAGGTTGGAGGCGAAAATCGAGTCTATCGACACAGAACTCAAGCTGGCGAAGAACGGCTACACAGACTTACAGGAGAGGCTTCAGCAGGATACAGCTGAAAAGAATACGGAATTGGCGAAAGCGCTGGAGGAGAAGCGTTTTGCAAACACGGAGAAAATCACAGCTATCTCGTCGAAGGAGGTGATGGAAAAGCGCCTGCAGCACCTAATGGAATCCGTCACATCGCATGAAGGGAGCCTGCAAGAGATGAAGGAGATGTCAAAAAAGCTCAAAAAAGAAACAAGTGAACGCGAGAGCTCGCTGCGAAGGGAAGTCAGACAACTGAAGTCGGCAACACGCTCTTTCGAAAACGAAATTGCCACTCTTAAGAAACAGCACGAAGTGTCAAAAGAAGAGGCAACGCAAGCCGAGGACAAAGTGCAACGTCTCAAGATCAAGCTGCAAGAGATGGGCATTGCTCACGCCAAGGATACAGAGGCAATGGAAAAGGAGAGGAGGTTTGCTGAGAATGAGGTTGAGAGAATGCGCCTCTTCGCTCAGAGGTTGGAGGAAGGCAAGACGGATACCGAAATAGTTAAGAGACTCCTCGGTGACTCATGCCACCTTGATGAGACAGCCTTGCAAAAGTTAGCCACAGCACAGCGTCTTGTTGCAGACGAGCTTGACTTAAACATGACGAACGCCTACAGCAAGTGGCTGGAGATGCGGCAGAGGCTTCAGGCGACCGAGAGCGAGAACAGCAGGCTGATTGACAACCACGCGGCCACAGTCGAAGCGTGCGAGACCATGGCACCCGCTATCTTTAACCAACACCGTGAATGCCAGCAACTGATTAAGCAGCAGTACAAGCTCCAATCAAGCAACACCCAGTTGTCGAAATCCTACTATGAGGCGCAGAGCGCTCTGTGTGCAGAGAGGAAGAAGTCAACTGAGAGCGAAAAACAAGTGAAAATACTCGAAGAGCAGTTGAAGGAAATTCAAGGCCAGTTGCGGAAGTGGGTGCAAGAGCCGATCGAAACCGAAAATAAAACCAAGGAAGCAACTTCGAGAGCTGACCTGGTTCACAAGCGGAACGTGGAGCTCGAGGAGAAGAATGCCACGTTGAGGGCAAGAATTAAACACGACACAGACAGGGGCACCAGGGAGAGGGAGATTGAAGAGAGGGCTCGGGAGAAGGTTGAAGCAATCAAACAGGAGTTTGACTATGTGTGCAACGAAAAGGCTCTGTTTTCTGAGCAGCTGGAAGACGTTAGGCAGCAGCGTGACAAGGTGTTCAAGCTGCTTAGCGACTACGCCAGCGTGTCTTCTGATGTAGATCTGCAGACGAAGCTCGGCGATGCACAGAAGGAGGGCGGCTTCTCGGTGGGAGACGTGTCTAGCGAGGTAGGCACCACACTAGGTGCCTTGCAATCCGCGCTTAATGCGGAAGCACTCCAGTGCAAGCCGATCCAGGTGGGTGAGCTGAAGACGAAGGTAACCGACCTGGAGCTTAAGCTGCAGAACGCCACCGAAAAATTAGAAGATGTGACATCGAGGTACACCGAAGCTGAGGCAGCGCTGCTGAGGGAGAACGACTACAAAGAGGAACTGCACTGTAAGCTGCAGGAATGCATCGAAGTCTCGACAAAGAGAGCAGAGGACGAAGTCAAAAAGCAGGAAGAAGTTACAGAGCTGCACAGAGAGAGGGAGACAGCTCTCTTGGAACTCAGGAGTCTTAAATCTTCTGTCGTGCAGGAGCAGGAAATAGTATGTCTATAGTCATAATACAAGTTTTCACAGCGCGGGCTTGCCGAACAGGATATGGCACACTTGAAGGCAGTTAACCAGAATCTCGAAAAGCTTTACAGTCAAGCCGTCGAGGACAACAAAATGTATGCTGATATTGCACATGTGCATTCCCTACAGAATGAACGGGTTTGCGGTTGAGGTGCAGCAGATGGTCGACCAGGTCAGAGATGTGCAGTCCGGAGAAGTGGAGTCGAAGAATAAACTCATGGAAGAACAGCTGAAGAAGATCAACCAGTTAGAAGAGCTCCGCAGAGAAGAGCGCCAGGACTGGCTTGGTGCCGAGAATCGTCTGAAGCTGCGATTGAGGGAAGCGAAGACACAGCAGTACGCTGCCGAAGACGAATGCAGACGGAACGAGTCTGTTGCCATTAAGCTAAAACACGAATTGGAAACAGCGAAGAAGGTGACCGAGCATTTGGAGAGCAGGACTGAATTCTTGCAAAACCACTTGAAAAAGGTGCTCACACTAGGGGCAGAGCGAGCGGATGAGTCTGTCATGCAGGCAAACACTATTGAAACATTGAACAAGGAAGTAGCTATGCTGAAGGACATCAAGGCTGCCTTGGAGAGCAAGTACGAAGCAGGCACCGCAGAATGGGAAGAAGCCAAGTCAGAAAGGGAGACGCTCCGTTCTTACAACAAGGAGCTTGCAAACCGTGTAGAAGAGCTGGAGAACGTGCAAAAGAATGCACGGGAGATAGCATCCACAAACCAGAAGCAACTGCAAGATAAGCTTGATAAGGTATGACAGATCACAAACATCAACACCCACAGACCGTCGAAGATCTCTCAGAGACAACCCAGCAACTCAAAAATGCAAAGGCTGAAGTGGAGAAGCAGGCGAAGCTTGTATGCGACAATAACAACAACAACAACGATACCCAATATCAATAACTAGGTCGTGATTTGCGAGAGCGAGAAAGTAGCCTTGATTCAAGAGATCGAAAGCCTGAACCATAAGGTCACTTCTACGAAGCAGACACTTGACGCGGCATACACGGAAAGGAATAAGGGCCACATTGAGTTGGGCAGCGTGATGGAAGATGCGAAGCGTTGGAAAGAAGAAAACATAGAGCTCAAAAAGAAGGTCGCAGAGGCAGCTGCGCAGATCAGCACGAACCAAGCAGTTGACAAGACAGCAGTGACTGCAGCGCAGAGAGAAATAGAAGAGTACAAGAAGGAGGTAGCACTGCTTCGTGAAGATGCTGCCACCAAGGAGCAGATCTTCGAGAAGCTCTCAGAGGTGATCATCTCCGCAGGGGAAGCCGCAGTGCCAAAGGGTGACGCGCAAGTTGCAACACTGAAGCAGCTGCTAAGCAACAAGAAGCTTGAATTGCAGCGTTTGACAAACGAGGTGCGCTCACTGCAGCAAAACGTCCGCCCCATATGCACAGTAATGGACAACGAGAAGGTGAACCTGATGGAAATCAGAAGGCTGTTTAATGAGAAAATCGAACTCTTGAACAAGACGAACACAGCATTGCGCACTGAGCTGTCACGTTCCGAAGAGAAAGAAAAGCTCCTCCAGGACGAGATCAAGGAATTGAAGGAGCACATGGCTGAAATCACAAAAGAAAAATCGCGTGCTGAAACTGACAAACGCAAATCCGACCTGAAGGTGAGTGAAGTGGCACGTGACATTGGTCTCATTGAGGATGCGAGGGTATGAACAAAAACACAACATAGTAACTCATGCAGATCCAACTGAGGGAGAGAACTAAGGTTGAAAAGCAGATGACAAAGCTGCAAGAGCAATCAAGGGAGAACCAGGTGGTGGTACAAGCTCTGCAATTAGAATTGAGTGAGAAAGATAAGGAGATTGATGAGCGGACCAAGAAAGAAGAGGAGCTTGTGCAACAGCTGGACAAACTTGCTGCCGACCAACAAAAAGTGACCAAGTTAGAGACCATTGTGCTTTCTCAGCAAAAAGCCATTGAAGATCAAACTAAGGCTCAAGCAGAAGCAAAAGCAGCAGCTGAGGAGCAGACCAGGGCAGCAGCAGAAGCACAAGCAAGGGCGGCAGCAGCTGAAGCACAGGCAGCAGAAATACAGGCACAAGCTGACGCGAGGGCTGCAGTGGAAGCACATGCACAAGCTGAGGCGAGGGTAGCAGCAGAGGCACAGGCACAAGCTGAGGCGAGAGCCGCAGCAGAGGCACAGGCACAGGCACAAGCTGAGGCTAAAGCACTAAATGCAGCGAAGGCAGAAGAGCAAGCACAGGCTGAGGCAGCTAAAGCCCAAGACGCTGCGAAGGCAAAAGCGGAAGAACAGGCAAAGGCAGTGAAAGCACAAGCTGAGACAGTAACCAAGGCACAAGCCGAGGAAACGCAGGCAAAACAGGAGCAGGACAAGGCAACTGCAGTGGCTGCTGCAGAGGCAAAACAAGAACAGGTGCAACAAGGGAAGCGTATGAGAGATGAACAGGAGACGAACGAGGACGCAAAAAAACGTAAATTGGAGGGCGGTGAGATTGAGGAGGAGGCAGAGGAGCTACCTGTAACCGCAACCATGGAGGTTGAAGCACCTTGCGAAGAAGCGGAAGAGATTGATGCGTACGCGCAAGAAATGTCTGCTGATCCCGAAGCGTGCGAATTGGAGGCGGAGGCAGTTGAGGAGGCGGAGCAAGTCGAGGTTACTGATGCCCCCGAAGAAGGTGAGGATGCTGAAGTGCAGGTACGTGGTTTTCAATCTATAACAACATGGCAGGACATCGTGCCGCAGGATACACAAGCCACGATCTCTACCACTCTGGACGCATCGCAAGAGTCGATGGAGCCCTTTGCTTCTGAGGAAAACTTACAGAAGCCCGGCCTCGACGAAGCAGATGTACCTGTGCTTTCAGAGTCGCAAGAGGCCATGGAAGAGCCAGTGCAGGAGGGCGAAGCAGCTAAAGCAACGGAAGCAGAGACCGAGCCTGTTATCGAAGCAGTGGAGACCGAGCCTCCTGCCGAAGATGAGGCTGAGACAGAAGTGCAGCCCGAGCAGATAGCGACCGACGCTGGCACTGAGGCGTTGCCAACAGAGCAAGAAGCTGTTCCCGAACCTGCAGCCACTGAAAAGCAAGAAACAGGCACAAGTGGCATATCCCCTCTTGCAACTCCTTTTGCACCAAAACCGGCTCCCAAAACTGCGTTCACAGCTGTGGCAAACCCGTTCAGTCAAGCACGCGCGAATCCTTTTGGGGCTGGTATGGTACACTGTCAAAACAAAGCATCTACAGCACCCCCATCGGCCGCGTCAACCTCGTCAGCTCCGAGCAATCTTAAACGCTCCTTGGGTGAGAGCAAAGAGGAGAAGAAGAAGCCGCGTTGGGCGGAAGGCTGGAGCGACACAAAGTATGTTAGTGCCACAACTACGCATTGCGACAGGACTTCGGCCGAAGGCGTACCATCGCACAACCGTGCTGCGGTGGGACCACCAGGGAGCAGGGGAATGCCCAATGTTGCCACAGAAACAACTGAGCAGGTTGTTTTCCAGTCTCCGACAGATAGCACCCCAGCCTCGCCTACACCTTCCCCAGTGCCCACGAAGGATAAGAATGAAGAGCTCGTGCAACTGCGAGCTCAACTCGCAGCCTTGCAAGCTAAGCAAACCCAGCCGGCGAGCGAATAGCTAATGCAAACACCAATAAGCTTTTCACGTATCATAACATTAGAAGTGTATTAACAGTGAGGCTTGTACTGTGTCCAACACCACAGGTAAGATGTACTTAACATGGCTACCCATCTTTGCCGTATTCGGCACAACGAACACGACTATCACAACAGTGCACGTTGTGCAGTCGTGCCACTTGGACGTTGGGTTCGCAGGAACTGCAGCTGAGATCATTAATGAGTATTTCACTACTTACATACCAAGAGCTATCGAGACGGCAAACGAGTTGGAAAAAAATGAGTCGCAATGGGGGCTGAGGTTTATGGCACAGGCATACTATCTCTCGCTGTATCTGGACTGCCCCAGCGGGATGGGGCTTGAGTGTCCATCAGAACAGAACAAGAGCGCTTTGGTACAGGCTCTGAAGAAAGAAACTATTACATATCATGCATTCCCTCATAATGCTGAGTTGGAAGTAGGGACGACAAGGGTTCTTGCGGAAGGCATAGCACAGGTCCACGCCTTAGACGACTACTTGGGACTGCAGAGGAAGACAATTCTTAGCCAGCGGGATGTGCCTGGCATCACAAGGTCAATCATACCGCTTCTCGTGGAGAACAATGTGACTGCCATCTCCGTGGGTGTGAACGGTGCTTCTATGTATCCGAAAGTGCCAAAGATAATGAGGTGGACAGACCCCCTGTCACAAAAGATGGTGGTCGCAATGTGGCACCCGAAAGGTTACGGAGGGTATACTCTTGAGGAGGCGGTGATTGTCCCAGGTCTCAGTCACGCGCTTGTGACAGATTGGAACGATGACAATGCGGGTCCGAAGAGCGCTGACCAGATCGAAAAGGACATGCAGGCCATCCAAAAGGAGTTCCCCAACGCACAGATCGTGGCTTCCACATTTGAAAACTTTACGCAGCATTTGCCCCCTGTCATGGATGCGATTCCCGTATGGAAGCAAGAGATTGGCGATACATGGATTTACGGTGTCCCTTCTGATCCAAAAAAAGTTACGGAAACTCGTGCCCTGCACCGAGCATGGGATACTTACCTCACCAACGGTGGGCAGCGCGATGCAACGTATCTCAATGCCACTAGGTTGATGTTGAAAGGCATTGAGCATACGTGGGGTAGAGATGTGAAGTCGAACCTGAAGGATAATGCTGACTGGAGCAATCCCGATTTTGAGCAAGCGAGGACTAGTGGCGTGAATAGGTCACAGTTCCAGGTGCTTGAAGCCTCGTGGTGGGAGCAACGCGAATGGGGTGTTGATATCCCCATCCAGACTTTGAAATCCGCAAACCACAGTCTGTACACCATCGTTGCAAACGAGCTGAAGGGCACTGTTCCACGGAGGCCGGTGCTGCAGGGTTTTGAGAAGCTGACGAATGCAAGCGAAGTGATTACCTTCGGCGATGTCTCGATGGGCTTCGATGCAACAACTGGCGGCCTCACTGCATTGGACATTGGGGGAGTTCATTATGCCAGTGCGGCACAACCGATGTTCTTGCTGAACTACACTACTTACTCGCAGGCGGACTACAACACTTTCATCAACGAGTATTGCAGCCTGCAAAAGCCGCCATCATGGTTCATGCACGACTTCGGGAAACCGAACGACACCGTGTCAAACCACACGTATTGGTTGGGCGCGCTGCAGGGCGTGTATGTCAACCGGCAGACAGAGACGGTGGTGCTGAACCTAACAGTTGGGGACGGGACCCCACACGTCTCATGCGGGGCACCAGGTGAGATCTATGTGCAGTACCAAGCTGTGGACAGCGGTCTTGACGTTACGTTCAACATGTTCAACAAGACATCGACCCGCCTACCTGAGAGCATGTTCATTGTTATGAACTCGGTAGGCAGCAACAACACATGGGCAATGAAGAAACTTGGTGAATGGATACCAATCACCCCTTCTCTGGTTGTCCCTGGGGGGTCCACTCATCTACACGCACTGTCCGAAGGGTTTCGTCATGGGGACCTCACCATCACTCAGATGGACTCTGCAGTGGTGTCGCTTGGCACCCCCTTCGGATTCCCCACTCCTGGTTCCACCCCACCTGATCTTACGCGAGGCATTTCCTCTCTGTTATGGAACAATCTATGGGGCACGAATTACGTGATGTGGTACCCTTTCAACAAGAATGGCATCCCTGTCCAAGGCGAGGCTGACCTTGTATACAGATACTCGCTGAGGCTGTGATCATAGTTCTCCTTTACCCTTTACATGAACGTTTAAACCGTCTGATTGAATAATGTTTGGACCCTCTGGCAGTTCTACTTTTTGGGCGCTGCAACCTCTTTGCCCTAATGTCCCACGTCTTGAGTGACAAAACATATATGCACAATTTATCTTTTTTTTTTTTTAATTGGGATCGCAGCTTGAAACCGTAATATTACTGAAGTAACACATAGAGCAAGCCGATTTGCAAGGTTTTTTTTCTCTTTCTTGAAGCCCAAATGAAAAAAAAAAGAAAAAAAAATGAGACCGGAATGCCTTACTGTTTAATTAAGGTTGTGTTTACAATTTGTCCTATTTTTTATTTTGAAAAGGGTTTTTCCATTTTAAACTTACCACAGGCATGCGGGAAGAAGTCACACTTTGGTGGTCCATCGCACTAATAAGAGATGTCGTCCTAGACCACTTATGTCTCACTGATGTTATAAAGCTCCTTCATACGTCTGCTGCCATCAGACAATTATGTGAAGCTTACGTACCGACCATCCTGAAGGGAAAGGTCGTGAGGAACAAACGCCTTGCGATGGTCGATGACAGTGAGGGGATTGAGAGCTTGCTAGTCGCT
The DNA here is from genome assembly GCA_964019335.1 of Diplonema japonicum. Classification (NCBI taxonomy): domain Eukaryota; phylum Euglenozoa; class Diplonemea; order Diplonemida; family Diplonemidae; genus Diplonema; species Diplonema japonicum. The sequence continues at coordinate 814,336 of OZ025657.1, forward strand.
GCTGGCGAATTGCACTTGAGGGAAAAAGGGAGCGTTCTTACTGACTACATCCCGCGGCCACACGATTTCAGCCAAGACAAGCCCTTCGAAGTTGGGGAGCAACTCGACATTGTGGACACGGTGTATCTGTGGTACGACACGACAGTTGTCGATACTAAAATAGAAAACGGAACGGAACGCTTTAAAATCCACTACCATCACTGGTCGAATAAATGGGACGAGTGGATCACCCCGTCCGAGTCGCCTGATAGAATGGCGCCATTGGGAACACGAGTGTGCGGTGTTCGTGGGGACAAGTCGTGGTCCAAGCACAGGGACAACAACACATTCTTGGTATGGTATCCACCTGAGGTGTTTGCGGGGAAGGTGCCCGACAACGCCATGCTGCGCCCCTTGATGGCTGAAGCACTAGCGTTGTTGCTTCCTGACCTCCCTGTGGGAATACTTGATATTAACTGGTCATTACATGGCCCTTTTATACACTTGTACCAAGCGTTCGAGTCTCGTCTTGTTAGCCCCTACGTCCTTGCTGACCACTACACTGTTGTTGGTAACTCTGGTACCTTCATCAGCCGTGTTGTTCACTACACCGAGATGTGTGATGGCGAAGAGGTGCAGCTCTCGCATCGCTTCCTTGTACAATGGTGTAAGAACATGTTAGTTATTGTGAGAAGGATAGGGCCACGAGGTATGCGCCCACATCCGCGCAATAACACACTCAGGTTGTCTCGGCTACCCCACACAGCACCTTTGGAACCGATGTAGTGGCGGTGCTTGGGACTATGATGCAGCAGTTCCCGAGAGGCACATGCCTTACGACTAGCCTGTGATCGTTTTTTTAAAGTAATTGCTATTGCAGCCAGACAGCAATGAAGTAGACAGGAGACCTGTATCAACATGGCGAAAGGTAAAGCAAAGGGTGGTGCAAAAGCACAGTCTGCTGCATCTGATACAGCAAGAGCGTGCACAACCTGTAGCGAGGAAAAACCAAAAGCGGAATTCACAGGAGGGCAATGGAAAAAAGCGGAAGGGAGACAATGCAAGTCTTGCACAGAGGCAGAAGAGGCTTTGCTCAAACCTGCGGAGGAATCGAAGAAGTTGAAGGAAGAGGAACAGCGAAAAATGAAGGAAGCTGACTTAGCAGAAAGGCAGGAAAAGAACAAAGAAATGCCCGCCGACGGAGAGAAGGCAAAGCAAAAAAGGCGCGAGATTGCTATGACCAAGGTGCTCCAAGACGAGGGTGAGCTGCAAGACAAGGTAACATTCGCCTCGTACCTCGAAATCGACGTCGAAGACATCAAGGAGGATGCTGCCGCCATCCAGGGGAGGCTCTTCGTGGCTGTGAGGAGCACGCTAATGAACCGTTCTGCCTCCGAGAGGGGGGCCTACAATGCTTACACTAAAACTCTTACCGACGATGAGCTGCTTGGACTTGCGTGTGAGCTGGACCTTCTCATGAGTGAGCTTGAAGGGAAAGAGAGAGAGATCATCATTTCACAGGTGAGGGAGGCTGCGAAGCAGAAGGCTAACAAGCGGATGTGCGAAACATGCTCAGAGTGGAAGCCCAGGAACGACTTTGGCCAAAATCAGTGGAAGAGGACCAACGGCTCGCGTTGCAAAGAGTGCATGAAGCGTGAGGAAGAAGAGAGAAAGTACCTTGAAGATCACAAGCGCATGTACGGGCAGCTGCCCGAGGAGATGGAAGATGACGTCTACACCTCCCAGGCCAATCTTTACGAGACCTTGCAACTGACGGATGACGCTTCACAGGAGGATATTAAAAAGTCATACAGGAAACTTGCAATTAAGCACCACCCTGACAGGTTCGCCTCAAAACCCGAGGAAGAGCGCCTGCAAGCTGAAGAAGTTTTTAAGCTGATCACTGAGGCCTATGAGACACTCAGCAACTCTGCCAAAAAATCGCAGTATGATAAAGAACTGCAGCGCAAAGCAAGAAAGGCAAAGAAGAAGGCTGCCGCAGCTGCTGCCAAGGAAGATTCGTAGATGCTTTTCTTTTTCGTTTATATCTGTTTTTCGCTTCATATTCTAAGGTATCCGTAGTTGCCTAAGGTTTTGCGTGAAGAATTTGTACCTGAAACCCGTGCATGGCATGAGAGATATGAAGCGCCACTTCCTATTTATTTCCATCACTTCTCATTATACACCATCAAATGTCTGTGTTTTTGCTTAGTTTCCTTTAAATCACTCTGCCATCTATCTATTGCAGTGCTCTTCTTCTTTACATGAACTTCGTTCCGTTGAATGACAAGTAGCACGCCACCTAGGCGACAGGTAGCCGTTGCCACTGTTGCTGTGTTACTTATGTACGGGGGTGCGGCCACTCGGCACATGCTCCTAAGAGACTCTCTTCTCGCTGCGATACTATGGGAGATGGTGTTATGTTGCATTTGCAGCTTAATTTCACTTACTGCCCTGAAGAGTGTGACTGAACAGAATGTGAAATTGAAACAGGTCGCCAAGCTACCTGAGAAATCCGATATCGTGAAGTCACCAAAGACGAGGAAGTTCTCGGTTAATGATGCTTCCTACAAGCGTGTTAGCAAACGACACAGGTCCCCTGTAAGCTCGCAGAGGACGTCTGCCTTGCACACGGCGAGGGGTTACGTCCCGCAACAGTGGTCCGTTGGGAAGGCTCTTGGGGCAACAACTATGAGAGGCGGCGGGGTCCATCGGTGTTTGGACCACGCGACGGGTAAGATCTTTGCTGTCAAACTGCAAGAAGAGAGTGTGCCGACCACTGAGGTGTCGATGTTCGCATCCAAACTGCAGTCAGAGATCGAGATATTGCAGACTATTGGGATCCACGAGAATGTTGTCAGGATGTTCGGCCACAGAATCGAGTACTTCGAGGAAGGGAAGTCCACCATAGTACGTACCTGTATGATGCAGGAGCTGGGCGACCAGGGTAGTTTGAGGTCTATTATCAATAACTTTGGAAAACTCCCCCCGCCACTCGTGAGGTTTTTTACAATTCAACTGCTGAAGGGCCTCACCTACATCCATGCCAGAGACATCGTGCACCGCGATATTAAAGCGGATAACATAATAATCCACACGCGAGGCAAGCTTCAGTTTTGTGATTTTGGCGAAGCAACTAGGCTACCTATAACCGACATCCCGACGAACTTCATAGGGTCAGCTCTCTGGATGGCACCAGAAGTCCTTGTTGGTGGTCGGCACACGAAATGTGCGGATATGTGGTCGCTTGGGTGCACAGTTTTTGAGATGCTGACAGGCAGCCCTCCGGAATGTCGTTCCTTTTGTGCAAAAGGGAACGATCTTGCCATGCTGTTTAAGTTGACGCAGAAGGTGAGACAACCTCCCGAGATACCAGAGGTGTGCACACGACACTTGTCACTCGACAAAACAACAGAGCACGCCGCAAGAACTGAAATCTTTGTTCAAAAAGGTATTTGCGCCAATGTCGGAGCGCCCGTCTGCATCCGAACTGTTAGGACATGCTTGGTTTGAAGGTGAAGAAAACCAAGGGAATGTATGTCACAAAACACACAGCATGTCACTTTACCAGCTTTTCAGCGCAGCTCCGTCTCCGATGGAGGCCAGTATAAAATCATTAGATTCATCCTCACGCAGCTCATCAGGAACTGTCCTGATTCTGAAGCAAAACCGTACTAAGAAAGTGCCTCGTCGACCAAAGCAGATATCTGACCGACTGGTTCTCAACGGGTCGATCGTGGCAAGGACTACATCGAACAGCTCCTTAACAAACAGCCAGTACTCCGAAGTCATTGAATGCTCCATGTCCACCCTCGCAGTTGCTTTAAGATGGCTCGGCAAATTGAGGGGCGACAGATTATCCCCGTTAGAACACTACTTAAGTGGTGCAATACAGGAGTAAGTCTCTTACCAGAAACTAACAGTTCTTGTCTCCAATTCTCCTTTGCTTTGATGACCACTTTTTCTTCTTGATGACCGCAACCAAAACAGGACTGAGAGGAGTACAATGCCACAACGATGAGTTTAACCAGATTGCATACATGGGTCTTTCAAGACAAGGCTCTCGGCTTTAGCCTGTTTGTTGCGGTGCTTGGTGGTGTTGGAGGTAGTGTGGGAAGGTACATTGCAGAGGGTGGGTATGCGGGGTTAGTGTGGGAGGTGTTTTTATGCTTGTTGTGTGGTGCGTTTGCTTGGATGTGGTTGTCTGAGAATGTGCAGAGGAGACAAGATGCTGTGATCCAGTGTGAAATCAAGGAAGACAAGAGAAATATCAGCTTCATCGGTATCGGGGGCGAGCACGCGCAACCAGTTACCGATGCACAGGAGTCCTTGCTGCACGACCTGTCACTGGCGAGGCAGGAATCGGTCGGAGTTACTGCTTCGCAAACAACAGGCATGAAAGTAACACCTCTGCATGTCCAGTATAAGAAGCTGCACCCTATCGGGACGTCGTCTACACCCGGAGTCACGCTGCATGCGGTGATGTCATCAGCAGGGGAAATACTTGCCATGAAAACCCTCGAGGCTAAAAATAAAAAAATGTTCGATAAACTTCAGAAAGAAATAGAAATTCTCCAAAACCTCAGCCACCCCCACGTCGTGACCCTACTCGACGTCCGCACTGACCAGTCCCATACATGCATGTACGAGGAGCTTGGTGATCAGGGCACCTTGCGCGATCTTATCAATAACATCGGCTCCGTACCTGTTTGGGGCTTGAAACTTTTTGGGAAGCAGATCGCGGAAGGCGTTGCTTACCTGCACTCTCAAGACATCCTCCACCGCGATCTGAAGGCTGACAACATACTTCTGTTCGCGAGGGGCTGCATCAAAATAGCTGATTTCGGCGAGGCCTGCTCTGTCGAAGAGCTGGCCATCCCACAGCTTGTTGACGACAAACCCGCGTCGCGCAACCAGGACAAACTGCATGGCTCAGCCTTTTGGATGGCGCCGGAGGTACTGCAGGACGGGAGATATGACAAAAGCAGTGATGTATGGTCCCTTGCTGCTACATTGCATGAGATGGCAACCGGAAAGCCGCCGTACGCGGAAACACAGAAAAAGGTCGAAGGAAGTCTAGAGGTCCTTTTTGCTCTCTCGAAAAAAGCAGAAATGAAAGAAGTACCAGTTACAGAGCAGACAGAGTTTGGTGATTTGTTGAAGAAGATGTTCGTCTTCGAGCAGGATGAAAGAATCACAGCAGACGAGGTAGCGAAAGATGGCTGGTTTGTGCCCGACGACTTGGAGGGCGACTACCTGATAGACGATGGCCTGTCGGACAAGCCCTCGCACGTCTCCATGTCGACGTCCGCGTCAATCTCATTCACGAGGAAGTCGCCCGACGATCGTAGAAGGCTTCTTATGTACCACTCGCGCAAGATCTCCGAGCCCAGCAGCCTTCGTTCCTCACTAAGAGAGCGAAATGTTGTGCAGGCCTCGCTGTTAGCAAGAGGCGCTAACGTTGCTCACTCTGTAGCGTCGACAGCAGGGGTCGAGACGTCGACGACCTTCACGGAAGATGAAGTCGTTGATGTGTCGCATACCACACTTCTAATTGCTCTCCGACTCCTGAAACGCACTCGTGGCGGCACTGGGGTCACACTGTCTACTGTGGTAGCAAGAGGAACGCTCCACCCGTAGCCCTACCCTTTCTTGCGAAATGAAAAAATAAATTCAATACGCAAGGTAATCAAACAAGGTGTTCGGGTCCCTTTTCTCCCACTCCCCTTTACTTTCTTTATTCTTTGTTTTCGTTTCCCTTCACTTTCTTAGCGTGTGTGAACTCTTGAGTGACAGGTCATGCATTTCCTGCTTACCTACTAGTGCCTTCCCTTAAGCTGGAGAGCACGTTTTGCTTACCACTCCCTGCCTTCCTGTCCACAGCGCACATGGTATGGAACCGGCAGTCTAGGATGACCGTCATCGTGCGCATTGTTGTACCGACAGTGCTCCACCGTTGATGTACATGTCTGCTCAACGGACTGCGCAGGACCACAAGGCTCGAGTGCCCGGTTCCTGTAGAGTCCCAGTTTGAACACCTAACCAATATCTATTTTGTCTACGTTATTCTGGTATTTTTTTTTTTTTTTTGATTTAGTTATCTGTTTAACCATTTCAGGAATGTTAACACGTGACAATGAAGAAAATAAAAGCTTCCTGGGAAGGTAAGGGTGTTGTGCTGGAGAAGTTAAAGGGCGGGCTGGTAGACAAGGCGGCGAAGAAGGGAAACATGGTTAGCCACGCAGAAGGTGTGTATTTAGCGGGCGAGGGTGTTGTAGAAGTGCAGAAGAATGAGACGGTTCTTGGTGTTGCTGAGATGTTGGAAGAAAAGCCAGAGATGAGCGATTACTTTGCAGTCTACAGCGCCTACAGAGACAAGGGGTGCAGGGTTGTTGTTCTTGATTCTTGTTCGTCGGTACCCGGTGCTGTCGAGCTTGAAGTCACCACCCCCATGCGAAACACATTGAAGGTTTATGCTTTCCCGTCTTCTTCTCGCGTACCTTTGCAGTTTATGGCACACCTATCTGAAGACATTCCTGGGTTTGCAGTGGAAGAGCTCCTTTGTGAAGGGAAAAAAGTAAGAGTGCAACACAGTGGAACTACAGACACGGTGCTGGCAGTTGCGTCACCAAGTGGTGATATTGTATATTTCAATGTTGCCCGTCGGGTGCCCATCGCAGAAAGCACAACGTTCTCAAAGGGGTTAAAACAGGAAAATGCTCCGCAGGAGCACAACGCTTCATGTGGTAAAGGTCCCACAAATGATGCAGGGGTTGCTCAGTGAAAATGTTGCTGGTGGCTTGTCAGAAGCGATTAAAAGGCCTGTTGAATCAAGACGAGATCAGAAATTTAAGACATGGGATTTCGAGGAGAGTATGTTCGTGAAAAAAAACGATAAATCGGCTTCCGCGCAACTGAAACAAAGAATGTTGTTTGATCGGAATGTAGATCCTGTGCTGGAAGCGGACAAGCTGCATGAAGAGGGGTATGCAGTAGGACAGAGGACGCTTACTGTGGTGCTAGCCACGCTTAAGAAGCAAGGGAGAACCATCGAGGCGGTTGAGCTAGCGAGGAGACTGAGCGAGTTGCCCGACTTCGACCCTAAGCTGTCTACGAACGAAATCATCGCCATGGTGTACGCACAGGCAGGCAACATGGGACCGCTCCTTCAGCATCTTGATCGCGTGAAGCCTCCTCTCAATGTTGTTAACGAAATGGCACTCCATCTCGCGGACGCGGGACGACCGTGCCGCCCGTTGATAGAAAAAATGTCTTCTTTCTCGCTGCGCCCTGACGAGATCATGTACAGGACTGTGATATCAAGGCATCCCGATGCTGACGAGCGTGAAGTGCTTCGTGCGCACATGAAGCATACAAAAATAGAAATCACATCAACGAAAATGCATAGCATGCTGTTGGCTGCGGGAAGCAAGCGTGGCGACCCTGTTGCGGCACGTGAAGGGTTCACTTTGCTGACGCGAATGATCTATCCAGAGAAGCCCACAGAAAAACATTGGACAATGTTGCTTCAGGCTTACGCCAAGGCAGGTGATTTGGCAGACTTCAAGAAGGCTATGACGGAATTTAAAGAAAGTGGACGACCCATCTCAAAAGTTACAGAGAGGTATATGTTGCAAGTGGCCCTCAATTGCTACAAGAACTACATCGCGACATGCAGTGCCCACGAGTACCAGTCGCTGGTGAAAGACGCTGAAACCATCTTTGCGACGGCAGCAAAAATTGAGGGGTTTGTAGAACATGCAAAATATTTCGTTTCGCAACTGATGGAGATCTACGCTACAGCAAGGCAAAAGAACAAGATTGACGTGCTGGTCCGGGTGTGTGCAAAGGAGTATGGTCTGACGAGCGACCGAGAACTTAACATAAAAAAAGTACGTCAATTGCTTGGCAAGTACTAGTGTGTCGCTATTACAGAGTTAAAATTCATACAGGTCTACACATGGGGGTACTGGAAGGCATGGTGAGTGGCGTGCTGGGGAGTAGAGCAGGAGGGCAGATATCACAAGTGACACATTCGGAAGTGGTAAACAGTGCAACAAAACATGTATCCCCAATGGAAAAGGTGCTTGTGCCATTGCTCGGGAGAGATAACGGAGCACGTGCGGCTGCTGCGACTTTATCTGAAACGCAAACAGATTCAGCAAGAAAGCACCTGCTTATAAAGCAACAGCAATTCGGTCAGAAAGTGCACCCGGGTATGTTTGGTGGTCATATGCACCACAGAAGTGGTGCGTTCTGGGACTCCAGCCACCTACCTTGGAAAGCAAAATTGTGGAATAAAGCAGCCATCCGTTCCATACCAGTTAGTCGTGTCAGTTAGTGTGTTGATTACACTGTTGTGTTTTTTTTTCTCTTTGCATATTTTGTACTGTTTGATTGCATCACAGGGGGGGTTGAAATGTGCTTGGAGCTAGTGCTGCTAGTGTGCCTGGGGAATTCCGTGACGGTCAGCTTTTCAAGTGACGCGGCATGCAGCAGAATAAGCAGTGCTGTGACGCTACCCAACGCTGATGGTGTATGTAGGAGTGTCACTGTAGTCCCATCGTCCACAAGTTTCGGGGTTGCTTACTGTGACACAACTGCGGGCATCATCTATGTGCGGGCACCGTTCACTCTGTTAAACGACTGCGTCAGTGAGGCAGGTTCCCTTGGGCAGCTGACCCTCAACCCCTCCACAATCCAGTTTGTTCTTGCGACTGGTGTGGGCAGCTGTGTCTCTTACGTGTCCAACGGTGTCACATCATATGTGATGCTGACAAGCAGCACTTGCGCTGGTGCTGGGAGTGGTGCGACGCCTGGCACCCCGAATAACCCTCCCCCGCAAAACCCCAATGCAGTGCTCGCCACGCCCATCCCTACCGCCACCCCGGCGCCGACCACAATAGTAACTGACGATGACGAGTCTGTTCAGCCCTGGATGATCGCTGCTCTTGTGATCCTTCTAATCGCGTTGATTGCTGCCTGTATCTACCTGCTCGTGGAACGTGCCCGGCATGCTGCATACGTAGGCACGCAGGATGGCGTTGTCCCAACGGAGGAATACCACGGGACGGACATGCACCCTAGCCGTGCCCGCCCCAATGGCCCCCCTGAGCATTCCATTCATGAACTCGCGCGCAACCCCGCCGTATCCACAAATCCCATTGGGGGCGCCTTCAGTACCATACAGGCACCCTCGACATATGGACCCAGGTAGCTGGTTAGGGCCATTCATGTTGGTAGTTTGTAGATTATTGTTAGCTGCTAGAATGTTATTCTTGTTTGGGAAGAGTTATGTCTAATTACTATATAGGCAACTGGGCAAAATATCGTGATACAAAAAAAAGAAAAAAAAAAAAATACTACGAAGATGGCCCTCATTCTTAGCGCGCTCGCTACAGGGGTGTGCAGGGGTGCTGACCTCAAGTCGATCGACTCTCCTGGGAGGGGGAACAGCCACCGGAATGGTCGGGAGGTAGGCGAAGCGGTGTCTCTGTTCTTCCAAGTGGAGTTGCCTCGGGGGAGGGGACGGAAGATGGTATCCTGTAGTTGGAAGTGATCGCAAGTGACAGGGAGTGCGAGGGACTGCTTCTTCGTTCTGCCTGTTTAAGCTGCACGGTGGAGGGGACGATGAACTTCATCGGGGCGATGGGAGAACGGTGGCGGAAGTGCCGTACGCGGGAGCATCGTGCTCTGCCACAAACAACAAAAAGGCGGATATATGGGTGGCGCAGTCCTTCGAGGCGGCAGGGTCGGGGACAAACAGAATGTCGTGCAGCTACATGCTAAAATCCCCACCCCTCCCCCCACTCCCCTTTAGAAAAAAATAAAATTAAAAACTTACAAGTAGAGACCAACGATTCTAAAGCTACAGTTTCTGTACTTTATTGGTCGTTCGTGTTCTGCTGGTGCCTGCCTGCCGCCTCTGCCTGGGTTTGCCGCTGCGTCCGTCGTCGCCGTCGTCCGGGGTTGTTTTGCCTGTCGGCCTGCCCGCCGCTTACCGAAAGGATCCCCTCCCCCCAACACACACTTTAAAAAAAAAATAAAAAAAATAAAAAATGGATCCAAGACGGAACGCAAGAGGAGGTGACTGCGCAAACCGCAGGGAGAAGGAACCCCGACAGGCCGCCAGGCTGCACACGACGCCAGGGCCGACCCAACCAGACTATCTGGTTGGGCAGTATGAATCCCCACCCCCCTTTAGAAAAAAAAAATAATAAAATAAAAAAACCACAAGCAGAGACCGCGGTTTTGACCGCCGCAACCAAGGGAGCAGCAGCCGCCCCTGCTACAGCCACGGCCGCCCCAGCCGCTGAACGCCGCAGCCGACCCTGCCGCCCCAAACGCCGCAGCCGCCCCTGCCGCAACCGAGACCGCTGCAGCCGCCCCTGCCGCAGCCACGACCGACACGAGGCAGCCAGTCGGGGCCTGACACACCTAGGGGTGGGATCCAGACGCCAGAGGGAGATCTAAGTAAAAAAGACAAAAATCTTTTTCTAAGAAAGAAAAAAAATTTATAAGTACAAAAATTTCCCTTAAGGGGGCCCTTAAGGCGAGCAGGGTGGAAAAAAAAATTTTTTTTTTCCCAAGTACAAAAATTTTGGTAACATTTCGCCTAACCCCTATGATCCCCAAAATCCCCCTCATAAAAATTTTCCCCAAAGTGGAAAACCCACGGTGGTATACAGGCGTTTTCGGTTTGAAAAGGGAAAAAGTTGAAACACCCGAAGTCGAACCGGGGTCCAAAATTCCCTTAGGGAAAATCCCTTAAGGAATTCCCTTAGGAAACCCCTTAGGGAAAAACCCCTGTGTACTTACTTACTAAGGCAGCATAGGCTTCTCCAGGAGGCCCATTTTTGCTACCCAGTCCACGCACGACAAGCTGATGGATTTGAAGGCCGCCTACAAGCGGGACCGCATCACTCGACTTCGCAAGACGCTCACAGCCTCGATCGGGATGAAAGCAATGCTCCAGAAGGGGAGTATTAACAGATAGACCCCCCCCCCCCCCCCCCCCCCCCTCCCATAGGGCGGCCCTCTAGCGGGGGCTTGTCCTGTACTTTGAGTTTAATAAATAGTTATTCGTCACCTTTTTCTTGAAGATGTTCGTTTCACAGTAGGTTTTTTTATTTTCTAGAGGTTCTTCTTCTTCATTTGACTCCTGCAGCCTTCGAGACAAAGCACACAGGGAAAATACATTAGAAAAAAAAGAATAAAAAACGAACCCAAAAGAACATGAATGGAAAGAGAGAGGGATCAGGTGAAGAGGTGAACGATATGACAGTGTTCGTGAAGACGGGAGGCGGGGTTCACGATGTGGAAGTGTCGGGGAAGGAGACGGTGGGGATCCTGTACAAGAAGGCGGGGTGTGCTGCTGGTTTACTCGAAGGCAAGTTCAAACTGGTTTGGGAGGGAGAGGTCCTGGACAGGAACGGGGGTGAAGATATCCAGGAACTCGGGCTCGTGGAGGGCAGCGTGGTACATGTGGAGGCGAAGATGAGAACCGTTCAGCTGGAGGAGCTTGAGAGCTCAGAAGTGGTTTCAGAGCTTGAGGAGCTTGTGACAGCTGACCCTGAGCTGGTTCTGGTGGTGGAGGTGGGGAACTCGCCAGCTGTCGAAGTCTTGTCCATGAAGACGACGGTCCTTCCTTCTGGACTTCGGTTCCTCGTTGTCACCGACTCCACAGGCTGTGTTACAAGGATAGGCTCTGGGTTTCTTGAAGAGTGCGACCACCTGACGTCTGTTGATCTCATCCTCCCCCAATGTTTCCACCATTGATAAAAAATTTTTATATGAGTGCAAAAATCTAGAAACCATCGACTTGAATGCGATGACCAATCTTTCTTCTATTGGTGATAGCTTCTTGTCTGGGTGCGTAAAACTAGAAACCATCAACTTGAATGCGATGACCAATCTTTCTTCCATTGGTCATGGCTTCTTGAAAGGGTGTGTACTAGAAACCATCAACTTGAATGCGATGACCAATCTTTCTTCTATTGGTGATTACTTCTTGTATGAGTGCGTACTAGAAACCATCAACTTGAATACGTTGACCAATCTTTCTTCCATTGGTCATAGCTTCTTGTCTGGGTGTAAAAAACTAGAAACCATCGACTTGAATGCGATGACCAATCTTTCTTCCATTGGCAATAGCTTCTTGGGTGGGTGTGAAAAACTAGAAACCATCGACTTGAATGCGTTGACCAATCTTTCTTCCATTGGCGATAACTTCTTGTCTGGGTGTAAAAAACTAGAAACCATCGACTTGAATGTGATGACCAATCTTTCTTCCATTGGTGATGACTTCTTGTCTGAGTGCGAAAAACTGGAAACCATCGACTTGAATGCGTTGACCAATCTTTCTTCCATTGGTCATGGCTTCTTGATTGAGTGCGTAAAACTAGAAACCATCGACTTGAATGCGTTGACCAATCTTTCTTCCATTGGTGATGGCTTCGTGGCTTGGTGCGAAAAACTAGAAACCATCGACTTGAATGCGTTGACCAATCTTTCTTCCATTGGTCATAGCTTCTTGAAGGGGTGCGTAAAAGTAGAAACTGTCGACTTGAATTTAAGAAAAGTCGGTGTTTAGAAGAAGAAGAAAAAAAGAGGGGAAAAAAAGAAGAAAAAAGAACACCCTGGCGCTGAGAAACATCTTTGTGGAAAAACCAACGGAAAGCAATACAATACCTCGAAGACACCGGGGACCTGCCCCCCTCCGCAACAACTCCACAACAACTAACCTGCTGAAGTAGCATGCCGATCAGAAGGCGGCTGAGGCACTTGTCATTTAATCAGAATCCCGAGATCCCATCCCTGATCCCCAAATAGAGAGTGTACCATCCTGTTTCTCGCGGAAACAGAGAACCTACCCCCTCCCCACCACAGCACCCGACCAATCAGATGCAACAGTGTGAAAAAAAAAAAAGCCCCCCTCTCCCCAAACAAAACAAACAAACAAACAAACATTTCCCCACCCCCGATAACGTATAATTAAGAAAAAATATGGGGGGGAAAGGATACTGAGGTCCGGCACCCTTAGTAGCCAAAAAAAAAAGGGAAGGGAAGGGAAGGGACCCTCCCCCTGACCTACAGCAACCCGCCCCCTAAAAGAAAAAAATAGGCGGCAGGCAGTCGAACGCTGCGTGTGTGGTGTTGCTGTGTGGGTTGTCGGTGCTGTGCTGTTGCTGTGCGCGCTGTCTGGTGTTTTCCTCCCTCCTCCCGCCCCCAAGTCCCGGCGCTCAGCTCCACCAGCGTCTCACATCAGACGCCAGCTGAGCAGCCTCACCCCCGGCCCCCTACTCCAGGCCGCGAAAAGCCCGACACAACTGTGTTGACCCCTGACAACTTCGGTCAAGTCAAAGTCGGCAAACTCCCTTAGAAAAAAAAAAAAAAAAAAAGTAGACTTGTTATCTTCCCTTTCTTTCCTTTCTTTCTTTTGTTGTCTGTGTTCATCTGTAAAAAAAAAAAAAAAGTCACCTAGAAATCCCTGTATTTTCCTTTCTCTTTTTTTTGTTTTTGTTTTTTGTTTTTGTTTGTTTTTACATAGAAATCCACTAGAAATCCTCTTTCCTTTCTTCTTTCTTCTCTTTTCTCTCTTTTCCTTTCTTTTCTTTTTTTTTTTTTTTTTTTTTTTTTTTTTTTTTGCAAATAACAATGGACCCACCCGTGCGAAACTAGGGGGAAGAAACTAAAGGGAGGAGGATATCGGGGTGCACGGCGGAGTGAACAAGGGACGGGAAAGGCTTTTTTTATTTACAGTGAGCACCCCCATGCACACTGAAATTTTATCGAGTTTACTTTCGTTCTTTCTCGTTCACTGGGAACCAAGGAGAGGTAGGGGGGGAAAAAGGTGAAAAGAAGTTCAAGAAAGTTGGGGGGGTGGGAGGGCTATCGAAACTTGAGAGGAAGAGATGGAGGAGGGAAAAAGAATTAATTAATTTCTTTTTTTTTTTTTTTTTTTAAACCTAGAACCCATATCAAACAATCTTTTTCATTTTCTTTCTTTTAAACTTTTAAACTACCAACGATTCTAAAGCTACAGTTTCTGTACTTTATTGGTCGTTCGTGTTCTGCTGGTGCCTGCCGCCTCTGCCTGGGTTTGCTGCTGCGTCCGTCGTCCGTCGTCGCCGTCGTCCGGGGGGGTTGTTTTGCCTGTCGGCCTGCCCGCCGCTTACCGAAAGGATCCCCTCCCCCAACACACACTTTAAAAAAAATAAAAAAAATAAAAAATGGATCCAAGACGGAACGCAAGAGGAGGTGACCGCGCAAACCGCAGGGAGAAGGAACCCCGACAGGCCGCCAGGCTGCACACGACGCCAGGGCCGACCCAACCAGACTATCTGGTTGGGCAGTATGAATCCCCACCCCCACCCCCTAGATCCCCCCACCCCCCTTTAGAAAAAAAAATAAAATAAAAAAATCACTAGCAGAGACCGCGGTTTTGACCGCCGCTGCTACAGCCACGGCCGCCCCAGCCGCCCTGAACGCCGCAGCCGACCCTGCCGCCCTGATCGCCGCAACTGAGACCGCCGCAGCCGCCCCTGCCGCAGCCACGACCGCCGCGACCACGACCCCTGCAGCCGACCCTGCTATTGTTGAAGAGGGAAGAAAAGAGGGAGAAAAAAAGGGGTGGGTACTGGTGTATGGTGAACACCCTCCCGGGTTGAGGACGGGCCCGGCCCCTGCCTTCCCGAAAGCCCTGCTTTCAGGAAAGTGGGAGGCCCTGTCTGGGAACTCAGGGAGGGAGACCCTCCAATACGGGTACCGGTGGGAGGGGACGAACGCCAAGGTGCGCCCCACCACGGGGATCCCAGCAGGGGGGGCGGAGGGGTGGGTGAGGGAGGTGGCCGCCGCCGCAGGGCTCGAGGTGGTCCCCAACCAGGTACTTGTCAACAAGTACAAGTCTGGTTGTGGGATTGCCGCCCACAAGGACGACGCGAGGCTGGGACCGATTGTCCTAGTCCTCTCGTACGGAGCCGAGACCACAATGGTCATGAGGAGGGGGGACAGGGTGGCGAAATACCTGGTGCCCCCCTTCTCATGGGCATTGTTGGAAGGTGAAGCGAGACACCAGTGGACGCACCACATCCCGTCCGGGATGTCCACTGGTGTCAGGGTGTCGATCACCCTGCGTGCGGTAGGCCCCAAGCTCACCCGCACACCCCAGAAAGACCCATCCCCTGGGTTAACAGACGAACCCCCTTTTTTAGATCCCCTTTTTGTGGGCAAGGGGGGGTGGCACTCCCAAGAGAGGATAGTGCCCCACCCGCCCCCCTTTTTTTTTTAGAACCCTCTTCGGAGGAAAACAGACCCTCTTCGGAGGAAAATAGAGAGAAAGGGGAAGAGGTGGCACTCCCGAGAGAGGGTGGTGCTCCTCCCCCCCATTTGTCCCCCCCTTTTTCATTTTTAGAGCCCTCTCCAGAGGAACCCTCCACGGAGGTAAAAAACAGACCCTCTTCGGAGGAAAACAGAGAGAGAGGGGAAGAGGTGGCACTCCCGAGAGAGGGTAGTGTTCCTCCCCCCCATTCGTCCCCCCCTTTTTCTTTTATAGAGCCCTCTCCAGAGGGACCCTCCACGGAGGTGAAAAACAGACCCTCTTCGGAGGAAAAAAAGGCAGAGGGAGAGACAGCACGCCCGAGAGAAGGTAGTGCCCCTCCCTCTCTGCCCCCCATTTTTTCTGGACCCTCTACGGAGGTGTACACCCTGGTCCCCAAGGGCCGGGGGCTTTTTTTGAGGGTGGAAGGGAAAGAAAAAAAAAAAACAAACAAGGAGGAACCTTTTTTCTTTTCAAACAACCAGGGGGACCCAGCACCCACCCCCACCGCCCGCCAAGGTGTGGTTGGGGCGGAGGCTGCGAGCGACGTGAGAGCACCACTGCACACCCTTGTGAGAAGACAGAAAAGAGCCCCCTGGATTGCCATGGGTGGCAGGGAACCTAAGCCAGCGCCCAAGCGGAAGAAGAACAGGAGGAGGCACAGGAGCGAAGCGGCCCTTCAGAGGCGTCGGGAGAAGAGGACCAAGGCGAGGGAGGGGGCGAGGGAGGCTGCCAGACAGGAGAAGAAAAGGCACCGTCGTGCGAGGAAAGAAGGGAGGAGGAGGGCCCGCAGAGAGGAACACGAGGCCGCCCTGGAACAGAAGCCAGATGACCCTGCAATGGGGCTGAAGCGGACCGAGGTGGGAACGCCTGGAGCCCAACCCCTGGCACCCAGAATCCCGGCACCTGGGGCTGCAACCGGCACAAGGAGGCACCGCAGACGGACGGGACACAGCAAGGAAGGGGTGAGATGGGAGCACCTGGGGGCGTGGGCCTGGGTCGCCCTGTTCTCCCTCTTGCTGATCCCAGGGGTGAGGCAGGTGCTGGGGGCGGGCATCGGGATGGCCCCCTCCTTCCTGCATGCGGCAGTGTTGTGGAAGAGGCCGGGGAGCGACAGGAGGACCACCCGCAGGTCAAGGGTACAGGTGGGGCCCCGAGGGGATGAATGGTCCGCCGGGGAGCTCGCTTGGCTAGCGGTAGGGGGCACTCTGGTGGGAAGCACTTCAGTTTGGATAGGGGGGCTGATGTCGCTCTGGGCCATGGTGGAAGCTCTGGGCCATGGTGGAAGTGATGGTGGGGAAAGCTGGTGCTGGCCCGACCCAGAGATTCGGACCGGTAAAGCTGAAGAAGACAAGACGCGGATCGAGAGGTCACTACCGGCCGGTGTACTTGGGCCCGCCTAGAAGCTCAAGACGCAGAAAAAAGAAGGAGGACGCCAAGCAAGCGGCGAAGGAACGAGCTGAGACGGAGGATAAGCTCTTTCAGGCCGAACACCTGGGCCCCTTTGCGGACTTGACGCTGGCAGGGGACGCGTTGCAAGGAGGTGGTGACCCTCCCCCCATGGATTTGGATGATGAGCACATGGAGGCGCAGAAGGAGGGGGAAAAAGAAGGATCAGACAAACATCAATGCCGGATGGAAGACTGCTCTTTCCGCACCAGTGTGGCAAGCTGTCTAGTTAAACACCTCAATGCGGTCCACCATCATTTTGTGAAACAAGAGCAGGCGAGGAGCATGAAGGTGAACCTCTGTGGAACGTGTGCTGCGGCGTGCTCGTCGAACCAGACGCACTGTGCACTACACAGGCAGCGGAATCTGTGGAACCCCGACAAACAACCCAGGGCCGGCAAGTCAGTGGACGAGATCATGAAGAGCTTCAAGCTGACGAGGAGATCGACGGAGAAGGACGGGAACTGCATGTTCCACGCCCTGGCCGGTTCGCTCGGGGAAGCCTACGGCGACCACACCCACATCAGGAGCGAGGTTGTAGAATGGATGAAACACCGGGAGGAGCACTATGCCCCGTTTTGCAGTGAGGGTTGGGGCCGGTACTTGGAAGGGATGGGCACAGCAGCGACGTGGGGAGACCACTTGTGCCTGGCAGCCGCAGCACAAGCGTTTGGCCGCACGATACTCGTGGTTGCTGGGGGGAACAACCCAGTCCTGATGATAGGGGAGTACAACTCCGACCACGAGAAGGTGGTGGTGCTGGCGTACAACG